>PVHX01010143.1:26757-72032 GCA_004024805.1 Geosciurus inauris | reverse complement strand
TCCCAGCACTTAGGGAGGCTGAGACAGGAGAATCGCGAGTTCAAAGCCAGCCTCAGCAATGGCGAGGCGCTAAGCAACTCAGTGAGACCCTGTCTCTACATAAAACACAAAATAGGGCTGGGGACCCGGCTCAGGGGTCGAGTGCCCCTGAGTTCAATCCCTGGTACCAAAAAAAAAAAAAAAAAAAAAAAAAAAAAAAAAAAAAAAAAAAAAAAAAAAAAAAAAAAAAAAAATGAAAACTGTATTGGAACTAACTTAAATTTGGCAAAATTAAGGAATATGATTAAAACATACATATATCAATTTTATTTCCATATACTATTAGGAGATAATTAGAAAATCAAGCATAAAAAGCAAATATATTTATAATAGTGTCAAAGGTACCAATAAATTCTTGGGTATAAATTTAAGGAAAAATTTGCAAAGTCAATATTTTGAAAATTATAAAATTTGGCTAGGCACAGTGGTGCACACCTGTAATCCCAGTGGCTCAGGACACTTAGGCAGGAGAATCATGAATTCAAAGCCAGCCTCAGCAAAGCTGAGATGCTAAGCAACTCAGTGAGACCCTTTCTCTAAATAAGATACAAAAATAGGGCTGGTGATGTGACTCAAAGGTTGAGTGGCCATGAGTTCAATACCCATTACCCTCTCTACCCCTGCAAAAAATTATGAAATTTTGCTGAGAGAAATTAAAGACTTGAAAAGATATTAAAAAACTCCATGAATTGGAAGGCTTAGTATTGTTAAAATTTCAGTATTCATAGTTAATTACTATCAAAGTGAAATCTGACCACTGTGGTTCTCAGGGACCCAGGTGTTTCATGAGATTGAAACCTTCCCTGAAAAATATTAAGATGTCATTTTCTTTGTTCATTACCTTTTTCTCATGAATGTATAGTGGCATATTCCTAAGGTCACTTGATGTGGAATATTGAAACTGATTGAATGTAAAACCAGATATAAGATCCAGTTATTTTTTATTAAGCCAGAAAAGAAAGGGATTTATGAAAATATATAGTTATAATGCTCTTGACTCTATGGATTTTTTTCTAAAACTATGCGGTCATAGGCTTATTCATCTATTGTTCTCATCATTAATATTTAAAATAATTAACACATGATAATGTAATATTAGATCATTTTCAATTTTAATTTTATAAGTATGGATAGATAGAACTCACATAAAACCTAGTTGGGGACTTAACAAATTTTAAAAGTACGAGGAATTCTGGGAACAAAATTTTTGAAGTTGTAAATATCATTGATTTAAAGATTCAATACAATTCTCATTAAAATCTTCAATTTCTTGCAGAAATAAACAGAACTAATTGAAGTTCAATTTAAATTTCACACTTCAAAACACTTTCAAACTTGAACATACACACTTCACTCTTAGCAGGTGAGAGCCCAGTTGCATTCTGTGTATGCCTATAATCTACCTGTACCGTGTGGAGTCAGCCTTGTGGAATGGCCATTTCCCTTCCATGCACAAAGATAATTTTTAAAATATTCTAAGTTGCAAATATTTCAAATAAACAACTGTGTTCCTATCCTCGGTATCTGTGAAACACCACTCATATCTTTAAAATGATATTTTCATTTTTACTTATATTACTCAAGTTTGTGTTTATATTTTACAACCATAATGCCAATATATTTATGATGTAGCAAACCCCATGAATAAATACCAGTATTAATTTAGTAAATATTTAATAGAACTTTAGAGTGCTAAGTTTTAGGGTATTTCAAAAACTTATAAATGTTAAATTGGAGATTAGAATTGTTGCTCGTTTAAGCACAGGAAAGCTCATCCTAAATAACATGCATGTCACTTGGGCTGTCAAATATACCTGTGGTGGACCAACATGAAGGTCTAGTCAATTTCATTGTGTCAGAAGAATTAAATGTGTGTGATAAAGTCTCAGATGTGCTCAATAATATTTTTTTCTATAAAATTAACTGTTCTATACACTTCACCATACAGCCTGAGCAATGTAAGTTTACAAAAACATTAAAGTTTACCTTACAAAGATAAAAAGCCACCATCTAAGAATTATTTTTTTTAAAAAAAGATACAAAATGGGTCTGGGATTGTGGCTCAGCGGTAGAGCGCTTGCCTCGCATGCATAAGGCACTGGGTTCGATCCTCAGCACCACATAAAAATAAACAAAATAAAGATATTGTGTCCATCTACAACTAAAAAAAAATTTAAAAAATTTTAAAAAAGATAAAAAAAGATACAAGAGGAGAATAGTTGAAACAAGTCTTTACAAAATTAAATAATGTGACATGATTTGTAGCACTCTATCATTGAAGTTTGGGGATTTCTTTGTCAAAATTTCCAAACATGAATTGGAATTGGATGATGAGGTGAAATATTTCCCAGGAAGATTTTAAGTTATCAGTAGAGATTAAGATACTTAACCTTTAAGACAGTTATAATTCCAGTGCTCTATTATGTTACACTATTACCATCAATCAGACTTTCATTTAAGCAAGCGAATATCAGAATTTCTTAAGGTAAATATGTAAAATTATGAGTACTTTGATGACATGTTCATCGGGGAGAAAAGATAACAAACTCAGTTTGTGCAGGCATGGAAGAAAGACCCTAACCACCAAACAAAATAGCAAAATATATTGCTAGTAGTCAATCCCACTAGAAAAATTCTGTAATTATTAGTGATTAGTTAACACAGCCAGAGAGTCTACTGAGGGAAAGAAACTTTGCAAGATTGAAAAAAAAATAGATAATATAGTACAACATCTGTGTTTAGTTACAAAACCATTCTAAAAGTAAAGAAAATTTCATGGTTTATAAAAAACTCAAATATGGAGTTATTAGCATTGCAAGTTTTGGAAAAAAAAACAGAATATTCAAATACAGATCAATGTCACAGGAGTGAGATTGCTGGTGGCTGCCACACTATTAACATCGTTACAACCATCAGTCACTTGCCTGAAGTCTTGAGGGCTCTGGCCCATTCACTTGTCTCTAAATAGAAAGAATGTAATAATGAGGAAAAGCCCACCACTGGAGTCAGAGAATGAGAAATATATTTGTATATTTTCTGAACTGTGAAAATCATAGAATGTTATCCACAGAGATTTTTTAATAGAATGCACTTTATTTTTTTATTTGTTTATTTTTATTTTATTTGTTTATTTTTATGTGGTGCTGAGGATCGAACCCAGTGCCTCACATGTGAGAGGCAAGCACTCTGCCACTGAGCTACTGCCCCAGCCCTCCACAGAGATTTTTAAAGCACTTTTAAATAACCACACTGAAATATCAGCATAACTGATTTAATCATGTTCTTTTTTCTTTTTACAACAAATGTATACAATTCAGAGTTTTTCATTACACAATGTATATGATTTTAGATCCATTGACCCTCTGATCCTCAAAAATCCTCAGCAATAGATAATCATGTTTTTAAAACTGGACAATACTTTGAATTCTTTTCATTTTATGGCAAAAGAATTTTATAGAGGCAAAGAATTTGTACAGTCCAAAAACTCATTCGTAGTGGCACCTTGTATCTATAACTCCTATCAGTTATGACTTAAAATGAATATTATTGTATTTAGCTTAATTCCTTAAGTTTTCATGTAGCAGCATAGTTTCTGTATCATGATAGATAAAGGGGAGTTCTTTGTTCTAAAGCTCTGTGCGAATGGTGGAGTTTTTTTTATTGCCCTATGAAAAAGATACCAGAAATCTGCCCTGCATTCATAGCCTGGAAAGAAGAAAAAGTAGATGATTTGAGACACCTCTGGGAAAAGCTATGGTGGAGCAGCAAAGCTTACAGGAGTTTTAATCCCTATTGTAGTGTCTTTCACAATATGCAGAAGATACCTTGGCTGAGAAGTCCCTGAGCAAATGTCACCAGATTCATTCAGCTCCCACCAGATCCACCTGAAAGTTGTCATTTGGGGGACTGCAGTTGTTCAAATTGACACAACCCTCCTAAAACCCTAGGACCTGAAGAACCCTTTCCTGTGAGCATTAAAAATCAGTTTTATATGTGTCAGCTATGTTTATCTCATTACTGCCAGAAAGAAAATATTCTCTCCAACAAAAGAGAAGAAGCTTTTACCTCTGCCTCAAACCCATTAGGTCAGGACTGAAAATAATGAAAAAAGCTCTTTAGAGGCAAGAAGAAAATTATATTAGTGTGCCTTTTCTATGAAAAAAAAATATGTGTCCAGCAATTTCAACAGGAGCATAAAACACAGTAAATCATTATTAAAGCACCCTCACCAGTCCACTTCTGTTGCATAACCTCTGCTTAACTCCCAAACTTCAGATTTAGTTTATATTTATGGAATGTTCTGTTTGCACTATTCAAATCTCTTCTCACTCCTTCATTCATTCAGGCATTCTTTGGGTAGAACCAGGTTACCAGTTTTAGTAACAAACAGAACAGAACGACTGTTTTTTTTTTGTTGTTGTTGTTAAGATCATTCATTTCTCAGTCAGTCCTAGGAGACAATTTACAGTTCTAAAGGGTACTATATTTTGGAATAACGGATGACAATTTCACAGATGAGAGATTTCCATTAACTTTCCTCTACCATTTAGCCTGTACCTATTTTAGCACTTTCTTTGCGGCTAAAACACCATTTTTTTATTTCTGAATTTCTGCATTTTTCTTTCTGCAGCTGTCCATAATTTTGTGTAATGTTGACTAGAGAAAATGCTACGCACTGTTAACCTTACCAGACGGAATTTGGCCATCCAAATCAGGGGAGTCCTGTGGACTTGGCTGTTCTCCTGGGATGGATGTTGTTCAGAATCTCAGCTACCAACCTGGCACTTAAAGTAATATGATTTTTGCTCTGTATTTTTCTGTGCTGGGAAATATTTATCAAGGAACATTCTCACCCTCTCCTCCCTACCTCAGGGTTTGTTCAGAATGACTAGTTGTATTAAAGATTTGCAAATATTAGGACTGTTACATTTTTTCTAGTTGATTAATCAATGTTCAATGAATTTTTGATGATCTCTTTCTCTGACACTCTTTCAATCCCTGTGTACTTTTTTAGTAAATCCTTTTTACTGATTTATTTCTCCTGCTAGAGTGTGAACTCCTAGAGCAGAATTTACTATATTATATCCTAACCAGCTATATTAAACCAGAATTTACTATATTATATCCTAACCAGCACCTGGCCAATGATAAAGAATCAATAAATACTTTTAGCACTCAATAATTAAAGGATCCACATAGTCTCTAATTGCATTGGAATATTAATACCTTATGCATAGCACTTTAGTGCAGGAAGAACAGCAATTTTGGTATTATATAGATTGAATTTAATTTCCTAACTCATTATTTACAAGTATTGTGATAAGAACTCTCTGAACCTCATTTTCTTCATCTCTCAAATGTGAATATTTACCACATTATGTTTTGGACATGACACTGTCAATACTGATAAAAACATAAGTTTTCAATCTTTTGTATATGTGCATTCATGAAACTCAAGTTTTTACTGTTTTAGCCTAACATTATAAATAATATGAATTGTTTGTTTTTAAGATTACTTAAGAAAAAGTCTTATTGTGGTTTTTACATATTTTTATTTATTTATTTATCTATTTGTTCTATTTAGGTTTACATGATAGCAGAGTGCAATTTGATTCATTGTACACAGGTGGAAGATAACATTTCATTTCTCTGGTTGTATGTGATGTAGAATCACAACATACATGCAGTTATACACAAAGCTAGGGCTATGATGTCCATCATATTCCATGAAATTATCTATAATTCCAAGAAATTAAAGGGTTACAAGCAGGAAAAGAAGAATTCAAACTATCATTATTTGCAGATGACATGATTCTATACTTAGAGGATCCAAAAAATTCTACCAGAAAACTTCTAGAATTAATAAATGATTTCAGCGAAGTAACAGGATATAAAATCAACACCCATAAATCAACTGCATTTCTATACATCAGTGATAAACCCTCTGAAAGAGAAATTAGGAAAACTATCCCATTCACAATAGCCTAAAATAAAATAAAATACTTGGGAATCAATTTAACAAAAGAGGTGAAAGACCTCTACAAGGCAAACTACAAGACACTGAAGAAAGAAATTGAAGAAGACTTTAGAAGATGGAAAAATCTCCCATACGGTTGGATGGGCAGAATCAATGTTGTCAAAATGGCCATACTACCTAAAATGCTATATAGATTCAATGTGATTCCAATTAAAATCCCAAAGTCATTCCTGATATAAATAGAAAAGGCAATCATGAAATCCATTTGGGTGATGGACTCTTTTACCTTGTGACTCTTGAAAGTCATTCAGCTTCCGTGGGGATAAGTATTCTCATCTGTTTCACAAGTGGTAGGATTTTCTTTTTCACTAAAGCAAATCTATCTTTTACATTCTTATGATTGTCAGAGGATTGTTTTCTGTTGATCAATTATTTAAAATTATTACTCTTTGTGTTCATAGTTTATTGTATTATAACTCTGTAAAGATCTAGGGTATCAATTATCATTTTTTCATATTTTGTTTCTCCAGTTTAAGTATTTAGGAAACAACATACACAAAGAGAAAATATCCTTTCAATAATTTAGAAAAGAAAAATATTGAGAAAAACATTTTACAGAAATTCTTGTGATGCTGTACTCAATTGGCTCTTATTTGATTTTTGAGACCTTCATTGTGGACTTAAAATCGATTGCTTCCCTCAGTCATCTCCATGCCTGCTCATTATATGTAGAATTTATTTCCTTTTTATCTACTCTTTTATTTTCAATTGAAATTCAAATCTTCAACAATGTAAAAAAATACTATTACATTTCTTCCTAGTGATTTAGATACTATTCCTTAATTATATTACAAATACTTAATTTCTTTCATTATGTCTCTAAATTAGGCATTTGATTCCATCATTATTGAATTATTTTCCTCTGGTATATCCTTCCATTTATTTACATCTTTGGTGGGAAGGAAGAGAGTTAGATGGGCAAATGTCAATGCCATCAACATTATTATCTCCTAGACCCATTTTAAATCTCTTTTTCAAATTGCCCCAAATATCTCCAAATCTTAATTGATCTCCCAGTCTGGTATTTAGTTCACTGGGCTTTTTAATAGGACCATTTTTTCCTGTCAGAGTAGATTATCAGTACCTTGATTATACGATCCATATTTACTCAATTTTGAAATGATAACTTAATAAATATTCTCCCTCCAGTAATATATAATTTCTTAATCTCAAGATACCTAAAAATTTTCATCATATCCTAACCACTTGTTACAATGATTTTAGTATTTATTTATTATATTCTTCCACTTCTTCCCTTTTTTCTCCTTCCATAAATATTTTAAATGTTGGATGATTTATACATGTTGATGAGAGAAAGGAAAAGAGAAAGAAGGAGTGATGTTTGTATATGAATTTGAAAATGAGATGAGGAAGAGAGAAATTTGTTAGAGATGTCTAGACAAATTATCTCTACCATCAGGTAATATAAGGAATAAAATAGATTCAATCATTGATTTCTTCTGATAAATATATTCTTGAGTTTGAACCACTCTAAAGGACACCAAAGAGTGATGGATCATTTTGTAAATCATCTTGCCCCTACTATACTACAGCCTCAATTCCCTCTCTCTAAATACATCTCAACTTAGCCTCATAATTAGAAAGTAGCACACAAAGTTAATTTGTGAATAAATCAGAAATGTTTTCTATGGACTGGTATATTTGCTGTGTGATCCTTAAGCCAAAATTTTAAGACAGTCTATTTGAGCCAATCTTTTCACCTCACTGGCTTTCAAGTTTTGTCTTCTGAAGTCCCACTCATGTTTAACACCCTATAAAATTTGTAACTCAATAAGAGGCATCTTGCATAAGTTCTGAAAGAACTACTGTTTATAAAACAATTAAGATTCAAGGATGAACATTTTTATGCTAGTTTCAGACACTATGCTTATTAAGCAAGACAAAAGAGTCAGCTTTACCTGGAAACTGCTATTGTTGTTGGCATATCAGACTTAGCCTGTATTCAGGACAGATCTGAAAGAAGAAAAAATTATAAGAATCTCACAAACCAAGCAGAAGATAAGAGTGGATGGGAAACACATCCCTTATATTAAACAGAAATTGAGAACATATGCATGTGAACACTAATTTTTCTAGTTCTCATTGAGGTAAGTATAGATGGATAAAAAGGCCTCACTCATGAGAAATTCTGTTAAAAAGAATACCCATCTGTGGAAGTACAAGATGCACAGTTGTTTTCTCTGGGGTTGGATGTTGATTTGACTGGGAAGTGGTCTGAGAGACTCTCTTGTGTGATGGTATTAAAGTGTTTTCTCTTTATATTTTCATGATATATAGTACTCTTACTCAGAATATTACCTTGAGCTGTGAAATTAAGTTGTAATTCACTTATCCCACAATATTTTATTACAAGCCAACCAAAATTAAAAGATTTTCTATAAAATACTACTCTTCAATCTTCCAAATTCTTCAAGTTGTACAAGGTAAAGACAGATTTAGGAAGTGTTATAGATTAAAGGTGGTTAAAGAACTATGACAAACTAAATTCAGTATGTGATTCAGAATTGAATTACTAATCAGAAGAAGAATTTTAGTGGGAAATTTTGTGTAATTCGAATAAAGTCTGTAGATTACATAATAGTATTGCATCAACGTTAAGATCTCAGGTTGCATAATTATAATTTGGTTATGGAAAAGAATTCCCTTGTTTTTAAAAATACACAGTATTTAGAGGTAGAAATGGCTATGTATCTATCCATATATGTGTATAGGTATACATTTATAAGTACACACTGTATATGCACAGACTGATAAAACAAGTATAGTAAAAGGATGTATGACAATTTTTATACTATTTTGGCTACATTTTGATAATTCTATAATAAGTTTTAAATAAATATACTAAATTCTGGAGGTTGAGAAGACTGGAAATATTACATCAAGTATTAAAATAATACGTGGATCAATTATCAGAAAATTACTCTTCTTACTTTACACATTTTGAAGAGAGATTTTCTTGCTTAATGGAGGCCATTGAATAGAAAAAGAATTCAATTTATGATTGAGGAAGAATTTTAAGATCTATATATTCTAGTTTGAAGAACTTTGTACAAAATTTATGACGGTCTTCTGTTCCTAGAAAGAAGCTAGAGAAAATACGGTGAAGGATACTTCCAGTGCAAACAATACAGATTAAGAGAGAAAACTGCAAAGGACAAAAGCAAAATAAAAGCAAGATTCTGGAGATAAGCTGGTGTTAAAACCAGGTTTTAGCCTGAGCTTTTTATTTTGACAGATTGCCCATAAGAAGTGGCATAAGTTCCCTTTCAGTTGCTTGCTATTCTAATACAGGGAATGGCAACAAAAGGGACACTGATTTTAAGTCAGTATAAAAAAGAAGCTATCTTATAAATCAAGTAGGATTTAAAGTATACAGAGGTTGGAGAAAGATCTGGTTTAAATCCAGGCTAATTATGAAATTACTAGTTTCATAATTGTAAGTTTCACATACTCTCTGAACTTCCACATAATCATCTAAAATAATAAAGTAATAAAATGCACATTTAAATTTCGTACTCCATAACATAGAAGCATGGTATGTGTTAGCTGTGTCATCATTACTAATATAAAATGTGTCATTCTTTTTTAACATTAATAGACGTTCTTTATTTGAGCAGTTGAAGATTATACAAAGTACACAGAGGGTTCCCATACATACCTACTCCTCCTTTCTACCTCTCTTCCATTTTTTCTGTAATTAACATCTTGTATTGTTGTGTGGCATATTTACTAAAAATGATGAATTGATATCAGTACATGAATTTTGATGCAGGCATAATGCATTGTGTTCACAATTATGATAAAAGGAATAGTTTCACTGCCCTAAGGATTTCCCGTCCTTCACCTATTCATCAATTTCTTCTCTCTGCCATTCCTGTCCTCTGGAACCCACTGATCTTTTGGCTGCTTATAGTTTTGCCATTTCTAGAATGACATATAGTTGGAATCAGATAGTTTATATCTTTCTAGAGTCACTTAGAATGACTTTTAATCATTGAATGACAAATAAACTTAATATGGAATCAAATCCCCTTTCAATCTTTTCAGGGTTGGCTAGTTTATTTCTTTTAATCAATGAAGAGCATTCCATTGTATAGATGCATCATAGTTTCTTTACCTATTTCTTTGAAGGGTGCTTCATTGCTTCAATTTTTGGTAATCATAACTACACACAGAAATATTTTACTCATTTGACTAAATATTTAGGAGCACAATTATATGCTAAAGCTATGTTTCGCTTTGTCAGAACCGTTTTCCAAAGTGAATATACCAATTTGCACCTCTACTAGCAATGCATAAGAGTTCCTGTTACTTCTTTTCCTTCCCAGCATTTAGTGTCATCAACGTTTTGGATTTCAGCTGTTCTAATAAGTATGTACTAGCATCTCATTGCTTTAATATTTAATTTCCTAATTACATATTATGCTAAGCATTTTTGCATACACTATTTACCATCTGTATAACCCATCATGACTTTTTAAAAAGGTCGCTACTATTTTTACACTACTTCTTATGTTTTTAAATTAGCATTGTTACACTTTTGGGAACACAGAGGAATTTTAGAAAGAAAAGCCAGAAGAGAAGGAAAGAAAAACAGAACTATAATGGTATCAGGGGTACAAGATGAAAAAGGCAAGACAGGGAAATCTGCAAACAATAGAAAGCAACAATAAGAACAAAAAAGCAAAAAACAAAATGCACAAAAAGTCCTTCTACTTAAAGATATTAATACACAAGGAGTACCTATCTTATGGGTCATTTTTTTTCATATCAAATAGACTTTGTGTTTGTGTGTGTGTGTATGTGTGTGAGAGAGAGAGAGAGAGAGAAATAGAGAAAGTGTTATTTGCATATGAAAAAGAGATCAAGACAGAGAATCACTGTAAATAAATGTGTGTTGATGAAAGGACAACAACAAGAAAGAAAAATACAAACATTCATTTTTGCATCCTTGAATCTACTCCATGGTATTATATTTTCCCCCCACAGGATGCACATAAGCAAAAATTATAAAAAGACACATCGTCACCATCCTTTCTCCATTTCCTCCAAACCACACTTTTCTCTAGATACTACTGTACTTATTTGTGTTTAGTAAAAGAGCAATGAGATTATTACAAGGATAGATTCAGGTTTTAGGCTGTGTGAAAAATTACATTACAAAAATCTACCATCTTATTAATGATGTGTATAATATTTTCAGTTTAGCAATATATATTGTTGATATGTGCTTATGCAGCAACGACACTTCCAGTAATTTATCCCAAGGAATAATTTATAAACATGTATAAACTTGGCTAGAATTCAGGTCATTCAGCACTTTTTGTTGTTGCACAAAATGGAAATAAAGAAATATTGCCAAACACTGTTATCACTTTACAATTATCATAAACTCATATACTGCAATATTGAATATGGTCTTTACACATGAATATGTAAACATAATTATCAATATGAAAGTCATTCACTACATGTTTGCATGAAAAACAGGTGTCACCAGTACTACCCATTTATTCTGCACAGAAGAGGATGTCATGGAGAGACATGATAAAGTGCTATAAAATACCTCCTCTGTTTGATTAGATAAAAATTCACATCTATTCTCTTTTTTTGTTTTCATTCAACACCTGTACAGCTCAGAAATTTAGAATGTAGATCTTGGAGTCAAATTTAAATGTTTTTCAGTATTGATTCCATCACTTAGAAGTTACATAATTAGCTTTAGGAGTTTCTTTATTTCTACTCACACATGTTTAATGTATGCACTAAGTTGAAAAATATGTATGAAGTGTTAATTCCAACTTCAAACATAAAAACTAAAATCCATGGCAATCATTATTTTCATAAGATTGTGTCACTGAATTTTCCAAAAATGTTTATTCGGGAAAGAGCATAAAGTTTTAATTATTAAAAAAATCTGGAAAAGAAAAATGGAATCCTAGAGCTATTTACAGAAAGATAAATTAAAAACTACTGGTCTAAGTTTATGCATATAGATTTCTTATACGAAAGTAGTACCTAGTAAGGTGGCAATAAATAAACAAAGTGTAAGAAAATTAAAGAATTTATTCTTGGAAGCAAGAATGAGAGTTGGGAATGTGTAAGGCAGGCTAATAATTTTTCATTACACCTTTATGCATTTATTTGATTTTACTTTGATAGATATTAGGGAAATCCATTATTAAGAAAGAATTTAAAAATGATTTCAAAGGTATCCTTCATTTCCAGGATATTCTTTTATTCTCAGTTTGAGTAAAGTAATCACAGAACTGAAAGTAAAATTGTTATTTAATAATTAATGGAATCATTTCCTTGGTACAAACAATGTAGAACATTTTAAATGGAATGAAATCTGACAGTATCTATGTTCATTAATAAATGTAATTTAGCAATTATAAGAAACATACGGGTTATTATTTTTTCTTTTTAATTGCAGAATCCTGATACTATTTCCATACATGCTTACTTCCTGAAGATGTACCTTCAGCTTTGCATCATTTGTATTATTCTTCCTTTTTGAAGAATCCAATCATAGTGCTACTGATTGAAGGAAGCTCCTATTGCAGATCACTGACTATGACCATTGGTGATTGTAATAGAGGCATCAACTGATGGAGTCAGAAAATACTCCTGATAGATGGACATATAAGGTAAAAAATCTGCAAGAAAAAGTTATCATATGAAGATATGTGAATAAATGACAACATACAGAAATTTCCATCACTTTAGTAGGACTGATGTATCCTGACACAGGTCTGGGATTCAGACAAGGGAGTTATGAATCCCACCTGGCTAAGGATCATGCACCAGTGAACTGAAATCTTTCCATCTTACACTTTTTAAGTCTATAAAATTTGGATAATAATTTACATGTGAAAATAGTATTGGTAAAGATTGCATGAGCATGAGTTAACACCCATGAAGTAGAAACACAGATGCTAATTAATCATTGATGCTAATTAGGTGAAATGTGAGCTTCAGTTATGAGTGTATGTCCTCAAAACTCTTCTCAGAATTGAAAATTTTCCAAATAAATTGTAAAAATCCTTTAATTATTCAACATCTTTGTATATATGTATACCTAGTAAATATGTAGATAACTTTTGCTTTAATTTTTATGCATTACTTACCTAATATTCTTTTTATCAAATGTCAAATATTTGATAATATGGATACATACATATACATGTACTTTTTGTGTGTATGTGTGCCGGGGATTGAACCCAGGACCTCTTAACACTGTGTCACATCCTCAGAAAATATTTATTTGATTTGATTTTTTTTATTTTGAGACAGGGTCCCTCTAAATTGCTTAGAGCCTCATCAATAACCCCAATTGTAGCTGTGGAGGACAGAATGAGATGTGTCAAGCTGTCAATAAGCATCAGAAAAGATAAAGTGAAGAAAACTGGGCAAGGTGAAGAGGGTTGGGCAAGAGTCATACTCTCAGAGATACTTGGAAACCCATGAAGAATGCACAAAAGGCAGACAGGAGAAGAGACAGATTGCACAAGCTACAAAGAACAACCTTGCTATCTAAGACAGATGGCTGAGTTATCCTCAATAGTTTTATTCACCTGTTCCAGAATGGATCTGGCCCTGAATTCAGCTTGTTTGTTTCAGCAATATTTTGCAAAGCATTGTACTAAACGGAAATGATACAAATCTACACTGCCCAAGAATACATTTTTCCAGTTCAGGAGTCAGACATGAACAAGTGTCATGGGGTGAGATGGGAGAAGAAAGGACATAATGCTTAAAATCTGTGAATTGCTTATGATGTGGAGAACTAATCAAAAAGAGTTTCAAGTACTTGAAAAACATTACATTTAATCTTTGAAAATCTGTATTCTTATTAAAATCATAAATTTAGTAATAATAAATGTTACAACTATATTCATGTATGACACATATAGAAAATACTTTACAATCATTAGATGTTTTCTGAGGCAAGAAGGACAACTAGTCCTTTCTCAAAAAAGATCAAGAAAAAGCAAACTGTAATGTTAATGATAGCAGTATATATATATGCTCTTTATTTTCCTCTTAAGTTATAGGTCATGAATATTTTAAAAACTATTGCAATAAGAGAAGCATAGATACTTTCTCTCAGTTTGTGGGTTAGCTTCTCCCTCTGCTGTTTTCTTTGATGTGTAGATGCTTTCCAGTTTGATGTCATCCCTTTTGTCTGCATTTCCCTCTGTTCCTCATCCTTTAAGATTAGGTACCAGAAATCACTGCAAAGCAGTGTCATGGAGCTTTCCCTCTCTTTCTTTCCAGTGGTATTAAAGTTTCTGGTTTTATATTTAAGTCTTGATAAATTCAAAATTAATTTTCCTTAAGGTCTAAAATTCAATTTCCTTTTCTGTATGTGAATATTCAGTTTTCCCAACTCTGTTTAAGAGATTGCACCTTCCCTATTGTGTGTTCTTGATACCTTTATTAATGAGTTGATTATAAATTCTTAGGATTATTTCTGGATTTCCATTCCTTTTCCATTGGTCAAAGTGCCTGTTTTTATGCCAGTACTACACTGTTTAGTTATAACAGCCTTATAGTTTAAAACGAAGAAACATGATGAATTCAGTTCTATTTCTGATCAAGATTGCTTTGACTCTTTCATCAATTTATTTCTCCTTTGAGTCCATATAAATTTTAATTTTTTAAAATTTTCGTAGAAACTGACATTGCATTATTTTATTAACCAATATTAAACAGGTTTATTTCTGAATAGCAGAACTAGAGGTGATTTTTATTTTCTTCTTTACAAATTAAAACTTTTAAAATTTAATTTATTTAACTGATAATTAAAACACAAAATTTATGCATATTTATGTGTACTATATGATGATACAAGACATGTATTATCAACTTCTATCAGATCAACTTTTTAAATTTCCAAATATAAATGAGATCATGTGGTACTCATTCCTGTGCCTGGATTGTTTTACACATCATGGTGATCTTTAGTTTCATCTATGTCCCAAATCACAGACTTTTATTCTTTTTTAAGACTAAATAGTGTTCCATTTTCTGTATGTACCACATTTTTAATCCATTTATTAGTTGATGGAAACATGTTGTTTCTATTTTTTGGCTACTGTGAATAATGCCAAAGTGAACATGGGCTTTTATATATCTCTTCAACACATAAATCTCATTTTCTTTACATATATAACCAAAAGCGGGATTGCTGAATCTTATGATAGTTCTCTTTTTAATTTTTTGAAGAACCTCTGTACTGTTTTATGTAATGGCTGTTCTGATATATATTCCCACCAACAGAATGCAAAAGTTCCCTCTTGTCTGTATCCTTGCCAGTGATTGCTATTTTAATCTTTTTAATAATGCTCATTTTTGCTGGAGTGAGTTGACATCTCATTGTGGTTTTGATTTGAATTTCTCTGATGATTAATCATGCTGAGTATTTTATCACATACCTGTTGGCCACTTGATAGCCTTCTTTAGAGAAATGTCAGCTTATACTCCTGACCCATTTTTAGAAATTTGCTTGTTGTGGTAGTGCTGGGGATCAAACCCAGGGCCTTATGCATGCTAAGCAAACACTCCACCATGCAGCTACCACCCCATCCTTTATTGTCCATCTTCTTAGTTGGGTTATTTGCTTGTTTTGTTTTGTTTGTTGTTTGCTGTTGGGTTTTTTTTTTTTTTTAGTTACTCACATATTTTGGATATTAACCCTTTACCAAGAGTTTGCAAATATTTTCCTAATCTGTATGTTGTTTCTTCACTCTGAAATTTTTTTCCTTTTCTTTTATATTTAAGTCTTTAAGAACTAGAGGTGATTTTTATTTTTGGTTTGAAGTAATCCCATTCATCTCTTTGCTCTTTTTTCCTGAGCTTTTCAGATCTTGTCCAAATAAGTTTTGCTAATTTCAATGTCTTAAAACAACTCTTCTATGTTTTCTTCCAGTAGTTCCATTTTGGAATCTTGCATTAAGTGTTTAATCCATTACTAGTTGATTTTTAAGTGGTGAGAGACAAGGGTGTACTTTAATTCTTCTGCATTTCAGTTTTCACAATGTTATTAATTGAAAACACTCTCCCTTATCCAGTGCGTGCTCTTAGCATCTTTGTCAAAAATCAATTGGCTGTGGCTTTACTTCTGGATTCCATGTTCTGTTCCAACAGCCTATGGCTTGTTTTAATGCCAATACTATGCTGTGTGATAAGTGAAGCTATGCTATACCTTTTAAAGTCAGGTAATATAAAGCTTCTTGCTTCCCCCCCCACCCCCCGATGGCTCTGGCTATTCAGGTGTGTGTGTGTGTGTTTCTATACAAATTTTTTTAGAATTGTTCCCTAGGTCTGTGAATAATATCATTGATATTACCTTAGATATTACACTATACTTTGCTGTGAGTTTCATGAACATTTTAACCATCAATAGTTCTAACCCATGAACATGTGCTATTTTCCCATTTATTTGTATTTTTCAGCTTATTTCACCAATGTTTTATGGTCTTAATTGTGTAGATTTTTGCCTTTTTAGTTAAATTTATTCTTAAGTATTTTATGTTATTTAAATTGGATTTTTCTTATATTTTTTCCAGTTCATTGTGTATATAGAAATACTACTTGTTTTGGTATGTTGGTTTTGTGAAGGGCTACAATCCAAATATATTAGGAACTCAACTCAATAGCAAGGAAACAAACAACTGAATTAAAAAATAAAAATGATCTGAATAGTCATTTCCCAAAAGAGATATAAAAGTACAACAGATATATGAAAATATTCTCCACACCTCTATCAGGGAATGGAAACTGAAACCACAATGAGATATGACCTCACACCTGTTAAAATGGTCATTCCTCAAAACACAAACATAAGACAGCAAGTAGTGGTGAGGAAGTAGAAAAAAGGGACCTCTTGCACACTCTTGGTGGGAATGTTAATTAGTACATTTTGGAAAATAAGATAGAATGTCCTCATAAACACTAAAAATAGAATTTCTATATGATCCAGCATGTTGAAGAGATTCTGCTATTCATGATCATTTCTGCATTATTCATAGTAGCCAACATATGGAAGCAACATAGTGTCCATCAAATAATGGCTAAAGAAAATGTGGTATATGTACACTAAAGAGTACTATACAATGTTTAATAAAAGGAAACTGTGTCATTTATAAAAACATAGATATAACTGAAGGACATTAAGCTACTTGATACAACTCATGCACTAACAAAAATAGTTAATGTTTTCACTTATACATAGAATATAAAACAACAAAATATGTTGATACCAAAGAAAAGGAAAGTAGAAAAGTGGTCACCAGAAGCTGGGAGGGAGAGGAAGAACTTGAAAATGGGAAGATATTGATCAAAAGGTGCCAAGTTTCAGTTTGATTGAAGGAATAGGTTTTACTGATCTATTGCACTGCATAGTTATCATAGTTAATAATAATTTACTATATATTACATTAAAATATAATTGTGTATATTTGTAATGTATAATAATTTATTACATATTTTAGTAATTTCAAAATTGTAAATGAGCCAAGACATTAATATGTAACGTTTAAAAGACTAATTAAAGTGTTTTGCTGTTCAAATCTAAGCTTAGATTTTTGTCTTTAATTTGCCCTCTTTCAGATCATAGATTCTTGAAAGCGTCCAAGAATTAAATTGTAATTTCCTATGGTCACACACACACACATGAAAGCACACAGAACTGTGTGTGTTTGTGTGCATGTGTTGTATTTATATATGTATGTGGATACATGTATCTCTAAGTACACGTATGTGTATATACATACATGTATCACATGTTCACAAATATCTACATATTTTTTCCACCTCTCCATCAATTTATGCACTATATGCTAAAAATAATTAAACTTATAAAAATCTTTTTGAATCTATAATGCCCAGAGCACATCCAACTTACACTTTAGAGGCACTTCTGCCAAGATTGATTACTTTAGATATTTTATTTTTCTTTCCAACTAAATAAATGCATCTTATGTGTCCCACATGAGTCAAATGCATTATTAAGCCCCCTTTCTACTATTCTTTCTTCCTTTTGCCTCAGGAAAAGCACCAATGTGTTTAATCAGGGCTTAGCCAGTTCATTAGTGGATTACAACTTGTAGAATGTGCTCCTTTGCCCCCGTTGGTGTCAGGCTGATGGAACAGAGTATATAAGGAGGGGACATTCTGTGCTGCATTCTGAAAGAATTGTTTGCTTTTAGTCCTTAAGTAAAGAGTAAGCATCTGTGCACTTGAGTGGGAGCTGAGTGTAGGTGAATAGGCATGAACAGTGAATATTGTTGCTGCTATTGGCCACCCTCTCAGGTGGGAAGAACCCAAGGGTCCCATAGTTATCCCACAGCTGCATGCTTTAAAAAGTATATTGTGGAAACCCATAAACACTGATTTGTCAGAAAGAACAGCATTGTCCCCTCTGCATCTGGTCATCAAACAAAACAAAATTAGCAGAGTAGAGGGTATGGGTACATGTACACAGTTGCCATAACACGTCCACCCTCTGCCAGCTTCTCTGGCTCTAATCCCCTAATAAATTAGAACCATCAGCATCTCCACCTCATTTCCTTCTCCATCCTGTTGCCAATGAAGCAGGTGGATAGCTAGAAAAAAAAATTTTTTTAAATGTCTACCAGGAAGCAATGTTGAGTGCCTATAATCTCAGCCACTTTAGAGGTTGAGCAGGAAGGAGAATCGTAAGTTTTCAACTTAGCAGATGCTATCTCAAAATGAAAAATAAAATGTGCTGGGGATGTAGTTCAGCAGTAAAGCAGCTCTGGATTTAATCTCCAGTATGTGTGTGTGTGTGTGTGTGTGTGTGTTCATACATAAAGTCTACATAAGGCATCATTTCTGCCTTCTCACCACTCCACCCACCACCCTACAAACCCACTAGGAGAACGTATACCAACATTGCCATAGTTTTGTCTTTAGAGTCCTAGTTAGAGCTTACAGCCCTTCAGGGCAGAAGAAACTCACATTTGTAGGACAGGTTCTAGGGGCTTCCTCTGCGTAGGAGGATGAGGGACCACGTGGAATGTATGGAGCAAGAGGTTTTTAGGAGTACTGAGATGAAGGCCCTGAGAAAAGAGCTACCAATTCTGGCAAGGAAAGCAGCTAAATCCAGAGAAAGAGGCTTCAGCAGACAAGGAAACCTCCTGCTTTGAGTATTTGTTTTTCTATTGCACCTGCTGTCATGTGTGTTAAACAGAGTGGAAGGAGCTCAGGTAGGTATGTCTATAAAGCACTGGCAAAAGGATCATCAGAGCTGAAGGTTTGCAACAGCAGGGTGATTGGGTATGGATCTGTAGAGTGGTGGCGATGTCAACAGCAGGGTTGGCTATTCTCAAAAGAATAAGTGGCAGTGAGGTGTGAATTGGGTCTTGTGCTTCTACTGTCACTGTGGGAGACCTCTCCATCTCAGAGGGTTCCAGGTGCTGTACCACAAGATAGGCTTGTGAATGAACAGACAGTAGGTCTTTTTCCACAGGGTGCCCACAGTCCTGACCATGCCCTTTGATCTCAGTGAGCTCAAAGCATTCCAGCCTGAGCTTAACCTGGAGCACTGGGGGGCTCCCAGCCACAGCCTGGCAAATATCAAGAGCAGTGTGGCCAAGCAGCCTTTTTCCCTTGAACGAGAAGTTTAAAAGTCAGCTTTATTCTGGACTTGCACTCCTGATGGTTATCCCGGAGTTTTCCACCTCTTCACAACAAGGGAACTGTATTTTGCTCCAAGTTGAGGGTACCCTGCAGACCCATTAAGCCCTGCTAAAAATGAAGTGAGTCACAAGGCTGATAACTACTACACTTTTCTCCATATGGCAGGAAGAATCATCAGCTTAAGAAATACCTGCAGGATGATGTTATTTCAGTGCTAAAGGACCTCAGGGAGGATGCCAGAGAGTAGCCAGGGTGCAAGTGAGGTAACCCAACACTAAAAGTTATACTTCTGCATGCTCCTGCCAGAGAAATAGGTAACACTTCATTTGTTTGCCCTAAATAATTAAGGTAAATAAACTAGGTTTGTCATTAAGACTCTGCAAATAATTGCTTCTTTCATTAAAATAAAGGATGGTTGTAGGCAATTTGGGGAACAAAAGAGGGGAAACATTAAGTAAAACAATATAAAATGCGCAATTACATATTTATTAGGGCTTAAGTAATGACTAGAATATGCATGGCAAATTTTTACCACTGCCTGGGTCTGTCTTTCCACTTCCAGATGAAATAACATTTGCTAGCAGCCTGACTAGAACTTGATATTTGAATGTCTCTATGTATACTTCTATGTCTGTTAGTAAAATATTATGACTGCAATTGAGATTCCATAAAGTACTATATGACTATAGTAAGGATTTCAGCAATTGTGTACATTTGTGTTTGCATACAAAGATAGTTAGAATTCTCTAAATCTAACTTAAAATAACTGTGTGCTGCTAAATGATGAACTAAAACAAAGGTCCACAAGATTTTCTGTACGTGATCATATGATAAATATTTAGGCTTTGCATATCGCATAGTGTCTTTCAAATATTTTTTCTCCACTCTTCTACACTGTCTCCTTTCTCTTTTTAAAAATCTTTTTTTAAAATGAAAAAGAAATTCCTATTTCTGAGGTTAAACAAAAGCATGCCAGGGGTCAGATCTGGACTATCAGCTATAATTTTCTAAGTGTGAACCAGAAAGTTATATAGCACTAGAGGTGGGTTTCTTCCCTTTCTCAAAACTCCAAACTAACCATGTATACCATCGATGACCGTGTGTGTGTGTGTGTGTAATAATTAACAGTAATGGGATTGTGTAATGTATTATTTCAGTCTGATTTTTCACTCACTCCTTAACTCATGTTTATATTACCAGCTTGTTGGCAAATGGGCATGCAGATTCTAGGTAAATGAAATTTCAGAAACAAGTGTAATTTCCAAAAGAGTCACTGCACTAAGTTCTCAACCCTGTCCCTCCTTGGAAACTACTAAGAAAGCAAAAATAAAATCCTAAAATAGATGTATTTGAAAAAAGATTGGAAGAGTTGCAAAGAGTTCCAAGGAGTCTGGAAGACAAACTTCAGTTTATGAATACAATTATTTTATTGTTAATTTATTGGATTTATAGATATTCATTTGTTATTGTTGTTTATTGGATCATCATTAGATTGAATTTTTCAGGCTTAGGTCGGAAACTAAACAAATGGCTCTCATTTTTAAATCTATTGTAAGAATTTGATGATTCCACACAGTGAAGCAACAATTTTGCAGGACATGTACCGATATACAGCAAAGTTTTTATATTCCTGAAAATCCACAGTATTATATATTGTTTGCAAAACAACTGGATAAGATAGAAGCAAAAGTTGCAATTTTTTTGGTTTTTGTTTTAGTCTCAGAGATTGAACCTAGGGCCACTTAACCACGGAGCCACATCCCCAGGTCTTTTTTTATATTTTATTTTAAGACAGGGTTCTTCCTAAATTCTTGAGATGGTATGAACTTGCCATCCTCCTGCCTCCGCCTTTCAAACTGCTGGGATTATAGGTGTGTGCCAACCCACCAAGCAAAATGTTGCTTTCTAATACCTACATCTCTTCACATATTTTCTCAGAATGTCACATTCCTTTTAAAATCAGCTGACAACCATGGATTCTGTCCCAAAGTTCACATTCCTGAATTTGGACACAGTAAAGTGCTATCACACACTGTTTACTAGACCTCTTTAAATTAATCTAGGACCAGCAAATGATTCTAAGTAAGGATCCCCTCTCCCAAACAAAGGGAGTTATTATGATTTGGTTACAATATTTTAGATGATACTTTAAAAAAGAGAAACAATGAGTCATAAAATGTAAAATTAAATATATAATTATAGTACATAATTGTTAATTTATGATTCTGGATTATTTTTAATTATGATTGTTTTCTTTCTCATTTAAGTAAAACATTCCTTCACATAGCAGTGAATGAACTAAAGATTATCCTTTCCTTTGCATTTAATTGTGGTTACTTTATTTATTTACTAATTTATTTTCTAGTTCTTGGGATTGACCTCCAGGCCTTCTGAATGCTAAGCAAGAGCTCTACCACTAAGCCACACCCTGAGCCCAATTGTGGCTACTTTCAATCCAAGGTTTCCATATATTTATTATTTCATCTTTATTTTGTAAGAGTTTTAGATTTTCTTTTCTAGATTTTCTTTCATCTCTTGGGGGACTTTACCCAAATAGATATGTTCTGTTTTATCTTAGTAATGCTTACATTTTACAAAGAAAAAAAAGTGTGTGTGTGTGTGTGTGTGTGTGTGTGTGCATGTGTGTGAAAGATGTAAAGATACATGTAAAATGTGCTGAGTGCCCAGGTGCAGCGGTGCATGCCTATAATCTCAACTGTTTATGAGGCTGAAACAGGAGGATCACAAGTTAGAAGCCAATCTCAACAACCTAAACTGTCTCAAAATGAAAAATATAAAGAGGCTGGGGGTATGTAGCTCAATTGTAGAGATCCCCTGGGTTCCATTCCAGTGAACCCGGGGGAAAAAAGGTGTTCAGGTTCAGAGTTTGTTCACTGATACCTAGTTTTCCTTTCCTTATGGCCTTATGTAAGATAATAGTTTCCCTTTTCTTTAAAGTTAGACTTGGCTATTTGATTTATCTGAGCCAATAACATGACTAGAAGGGATGTTTATTTTTTTTGAGTGGAAGCAATAAATTGCCAGAGTTCACCTCTCTACTCTCCTGCCTGTCAAAATGACTCTGGAAACACGATGGGATCTGCCATACTGGTCAATAGCATGGAGGTCACCTGGTCAGGGAAACTATCCCCAGTGGAATTTACATGAACAAGAGACCAGTGTTTTTTGTAAGCTATTAAGAATTGGGAATAGGCTAACATTCACTCAATTCTATCACATTATGTCAATCATGATGCTATTTTTCTTCCATAATATCTCCTAGTCCATGCTCCTGCATGTAGCCACCCTGTGACTAGAGGCTGATTATAGCATTACAAAAGCACCAACACTAAGATGAAACTCACTTATTTCTAAACAAGAAAATATGAAATCTGAGTCTTAAACTCACAATTTTCTACCAGCTATGTATGAAACCATCACAATCTCCTTTGAAAAATTATCCTAAAATATAGTAGTCCTACCTACATACATTACAGTGTTATAATGAAAAAAACGAGTTTATTTGAAAAATTCTTTACATGGAATATACCATAGTGTCATTATTGAATTTTTGTAAAATAATAATACTAACATAAATAATTTTTATTTTATATTCAACTGACCTTTTTAGCATTTTACATGATGATTATGTCTTATGTTATGGAGTCCCTTGGATTCTCCCTAAGTAAATACAAATTTGAAATATATATATTCTTAAGTCATGTTTTTATAATATTATTTTCCCTTTTGTCTGTATTCTGAATTTAGTCCTGATGGCTGAGCATTTTCATTCAAAGAACAATTTTTTCATTTATCCGCTCTGAAACTGAATTTTCTAGGAGGCATCTGTTAAGGTTGACTGTGAATAACAACATAAAATATTGGTGATTATAATTTAAATACTTATCTTTTAAATATGTTTCCAAATACAAAGTTCATTTTTTAAGATTATTACAACTCTAAGCATTTCCTTAATCAGTGCTAGGCCTAATGTTCTGGAAGATTAAATTAGCCATATGAATTTATTTTCCAACTAAAAATAAAATCACTTTATATTAGTATGGAGTCCAATATTTTTTAAAAGTACAATAATATTTTATTCCTAAAGAAAATTTGTCTTAGCAAGTAAAAAAAATCATTCTTAGAGTAGTCTTTAAAATTATATATAGAAAGTCAGCAATAAGTAGTAAGTGAGATCATCCAAACCTATCATTAATTTGCTCTTCTGTTACAAAATACACAGAAATTATTTTAATATCTTTTTTGGCCACATAATATTAAATTACTGTTGCTATCCTATAAAAAGAAAACTCAATATTTAAAAGACAAGAAAGCTAAATTTCCGCTACATTTCTCTTTGTGGATTTTATAGACACAATCTTTTTTTTTTTTCTTTTGGTACTGGAGATTAAACTCAGGGGCACTCGAGCACTGAGCCACATCCCCAGCCCTATTTTATCCTATTTTATGTTTTATGTAGAGACAGGGTCTCACTGAGTTGCTTAGCACCTCGCTGTTGCTGAGGCTGGCTTTGAACTCGCGATTCTCCTGTCTCAGCCTCCCTAAGTGCTGGGATTACAGGCTTGCGCCACCGCGCCCGGCTGACACAATCTTATTCATAAGTTATTTGTTCAGATGCCAGCACAGCATGAGTGCTGTGAAAAGAAACTCACTTCTAAATGTGAAAAGCTAGAGGGCCTACTTTACATATTTGGGTTCTGAGCTTAAATGACACATGTTTCAGGGAAATTCTGGAGATCACAGCAGTTCAAGGATGCCTCAGATACTGAAGTCAATCCAATCTACTTCAGTTTAAGACCAGAAGTCTGGCTTAAAAAAGAACAAAGTTGATTTTAAAGTAGATCCATGGAGCTGGGACTGTAGCTCAGCGGTAGAGCGCTTGCCTCGCATGCGTGAAGCCCTGGGTTCGATCCTCAGTACCACATACAAAGCAATAAAATAAAGACATTGTGTCCATCTACAACTAAAAAAATATTAAAAAAAATAAATAAAAAAAATAAAGTAGATCCATTACTATAGTGATGCTACAGCATGAACCTTACTTTGCATCTATAAATTCTAGCCCTAGTACTCATTCTGGTCTAGTTGTATGATGTTAAATTCATTAACCAAATTCAAGGAATTTACACACACACACACACACACACACAACAGTATATAGAGAAGAAGGTTTGTGTTTTTCCAATATTCATGTTGAAGCCCTAACCCCCAAAGTGACTATATTTGGACATAGTGCCTGTGAAAAAGTGATAAAGGTTAAATGAGGCCATGATTGTGGGTTCCTAATACAACAGGCCCTTAAAAGCAAAGGAAGAGAGAGACACAAGAGCTCATTCTTTCTCATCATGTGAGGACAGGGAAAGAAGGCCATGTTAGTCAGCTTTTAATCACTGGGACAAAATGCCTAATAAAATCAACTTAAAGGAGGAAAATTTTATTTTAGTTCCCAGTTTCAGTTCATGGTTGCTCGGCTCCATTGTTTGGGGGCTTGTGCCAAGGCAGAAACAACATAACAGAAAGGCAGGGCAGATTTTCATCTCATGGCCTCTATCTCTTGGCCTCCAGAAAGTATAGACAGCAAAGAAGGGGCCTGGAACAAGAAATAAATTCCCAGAGCATGTCCACGAACTGCAACCTACCTCCTACAATTAGGTTCCATCTCCTACAGTTTCTACTCCCTCCTGATGATACCATCATATATGAATCCATCAGTGGGTAATCCATTGATGAGGTCAGAGTCCTCATGTCCAATCACTTCCCCAAGCCTCACCTCTAAACACTGCTGCACTGGGAACCAAGCTTTCAACACATGAGTCTTTGGGGGATACTCCAAATCCAATCCATTACAAAGACAGACATCCACAAGCCAGGGACAGAGCCCTCAAAAGGAACCTAAATCTGCTGGTATCTTGGTATTAGACATTCAGACTATGAGAGAAGATTTTGTTGTTTGAACCAGCCGATCTGTGTGTTTATGAGTTTGTTTTTGTTTGTTAGTTTTTTATTGCAGCCTAAGCTGACAAATATCATCTGAATGCAGTTACTTATAGTTTCAGTTACTTGAGCAATAAATACAGCTATAATATCTGCTAAGATCCAGGCAATGTGCTAGTATACAGTAGGAAAAAAACAAACTTCATATGTTTCCATACATATATGAATAACAGATATAAATGATAAAAGTAATACATTATGGAATGCCAGATATAAATATTTCTTATAAAGAAGATAACATGTGGGCTGGGGCTGTAGCTCAGTGGCAGAGCACTTGCCTCGCATGTGTGAGGCACTGGGTTCGATCCTTAGCACCACATAAAAATAAATAAATAAATAAAATAAAAGATATTGTGTTTATCTACAACTAAAAAAAATTTTTAAAAAAGAAGATACATGTTTATGTAAAAGAGAATGTCTATAGAATTGCTGTAACTGGGGTCGTCTTCCTCTGCTTGGAGTGGTTTTCCATCTCCAACTCCACTCCCAAACAGAATGTAAATATGCTAAAGAATGGGAGGCAATAAGCATATTCAATGAGGAACTAGAAAATAATCCAGCTGAAGCAAAGTAAATAGAGGAGCAGTGGAGTATATCGAGATTGTGAGATGTGATATGAGGTAGTCAGGGTCCTAGGATTACATTAAAATATATTGTGTGTGGGCTAGAATTATTGGAAGCATGGTATGCAATGGACCTGTATAACTTACATTACATTTAGTTGCCCTGAATAATTAGATAGTAAGAGTTTTTACCCTCAAAAAGAGGCATCCAGGGAGCAAATCACTATTGTGGTGAGGCTGTTTGAAGTGCTTACTAAAATTTTAAGAGAAACTATCATTAAGGCAATGGGGCATGTGCATCTAGAGCTCAAGCAGGAACCAAGTATGGCAAAGGGAGAATGTATATTGTTCTTTCAGTGGCTCTTGATAAAATGAGCTAGGGAATAAATATAGATGAGAAAGCAAAGAAAAGAAAAATCTAGGACATAGGAGAATTTAGCATCAAATATCGCTAACAGTGGGCTTCCAATAACAAAGGAAAATCAGGACTTTTAGCTTTTAAATATGACCGAATTTTTAAGGTAGAGTCTTAAATATTTGCATAGAATCATGATTGAACCACTCCTGGGTTTAATTTCCATATCCCCAAAAAATATTTTGGAAAAAATATTTTGTGTGTGGTACTGAGGACTGAACTCAGGGGCACGCTACCACTGAGCTACATCATTGCCCTTTATTATTTTATATTTTGAGACATGGTCTCAAATTGCTCCAGCTGATCTTAAATTTGTGATCCTACTGCCTCAGCCATCAGGTCACTGGAAATTTAATATTTGTTTGATAATAGAAATATACAAAATCAATAGAGACTTAAAGAAAATTGAACATCTGTCTTTTCCCTTTTCCACAAAGACCTGAGAGGTATGCAGCCCATGGCTAGTGGAACAATTTTTTTCAATGAGAGAACTTGGGGCTCTGGCTTCCACCTCAGATCACCAGGCTTCCATTTATAGGGAACAGCTGATCTACAACAGAATCCAGAGAGAATTCTAGACAGTGAATTTCAAAGAAGATGATGGGAAGATGAAGAAGGGCACATATCCCAGCTTTCATTTCAAGAAGATTTCTGGAACTGCCATGGCATGGCTCTAACAACCACTGGCCAGAACTAGGTTAGATGGCAGCCTGAGCTCCAGAATGGGCTGAATAATGTGGTATTTAATCTGGACATTATTTACTTGACTAAAATTCTATTACTATTAAAGGGAAGTGGACAAATAATCAAGGGGGATTTTGTTAATTATCAATAATTCTGTCTTAATGATGATATGACAATCATTTTCAGATGAAAAAGAAGTTGATAGGATTTTTAAAAGACTAGAGGAGATATAATAGGTGACAAAAATAATTCAGTTCATACTTTTCCAAAAATTCTAAATTCTGGAGTTTATCTGAGAAAAAAATACAAATTCCTTTGGCAATGCTTTTGGGAACATTTGTATAGCACAATATTGGAAACAACCTGTTCTTATTAATAGGACAGTGCCTAATAATGTATCATACTTTTTAAAAAATGCTTTAGTTATTTATTAAACATAAGCTAGATCTATGTATGATAAGAATTGATATGTGATATATTGTTTTGCAAAAATATGTTTGTGGACTGTTATGTCTTGATATTTCCATTAAAGAAATAGTAATTGGAAGACAATGTATTATTTTAGGGACCGGTGAGGGGACAAATTTGACTCAGCTTGTAAGTTTTTGCCATGAAAACATAACTGTAATTATTTCCTATGGATACTGAAGATTACAAAACCACTGAAAATCACAAAACCTGACCTAGAAAGTATCGTACAACTCTTGATACAGAAGAAAAGGAAATAGGTAGGGACCTATTGTGCACTGGGTATTTACTTTTAGGGTCTAATTTAATCTTCAGGACATTTCAGCAAAGTAGTTTTAGTTCCCTTCACTATATTGCTGATGAGAGGTGAAGCTCATAGACTGTCAATAACTTGTGCATGGATTTATATTTGGTAAGAAGTTGGCAAAAGAAAAAAAAAATAAATCCCTGTCCTCTCTTCTACACTTTCATGCCTTGTGAAATTGGAAGTAATAGCATATACTGCACAAAGCATTTTGGTAAAATGATTTGACTCAAGACCAAAACTAATTTTTTGAACAGATTGTCACTAGAATAGATTAATTTTTCAGGATTAATATTTATTTTATTCTTGCATAATACATGTTTCATGTTTTAAAAACAATGTTTGAAATGCTATGTAATCTTTTTTTCATTATTTCAAAAATCCTAAACAGAAAAATGTATATAAACCTCTTTTACTCCTGTTTATAATTGCAAATTGATTATTTGACACTGAGTACATATCTCAGGTCCATATGTCTATGAACATCAACTTTCTTGAATGCACCAAGTGAAATTAATAGTGCACTTTCCTTAAAAATATAAGCAATTTGAAGAAAATGATAATTATGTCACAAAATGAAATATAATTTCAACTCCAGATTAATATGTATCATATTTAATAGAAAAATAAAATATTTCTGGAGAGACTTAGTAAATGGACATATGTAATAAATAACAATCATTTGAATATCCAATTTGCTATTTCACATTCACAAGATAACTAAATAATAGTCCAGGAAACCCTTGAACTATTGAGAGATTTATTGTAGTAATAAACTAAGTAATGTACTTCTCCAGCTATCAATAACTATTTAAGATAGAGCATGTAAGTTTTAATAGAGTAAATCCCTGATAAAATACAAGTTAGAGCTATAAATGTTTAACTCTAATCTATTGGTTCCTCCAGGAGGTGATGCTATCAGTCAACAAAACCTGGTATTTTCAAAAGACAAACAAAAATACAAACAGAAAACCAACAGTAGACTGGAAGATAAAGAAAAATAGGTTTATGTACCTGACAATTGATTTAGGATTGAGAAGAAATATGGTTTCAGATGTTTAGAAAATTGTATCTACAAATACAAATAAGGTTTTAAATTTTTTTTGCACAATTTCATCTGAAGAAATCCATAAGCAACATAATGCTCCATTTGAACATTTTTGTCATTTTTATTTGGTGGATCTGTGTTGCATTCCCACACAGGAATGTACAATATGAGATAAACTGTATCAGATAGATTTGTTAGAATTATTTATTACAAATTGAGCTATAATCTATGTTCACTAAAATCAAGTTAGCGTGCCTGTCATCTTCCATAATTACCATTTTTATTGTGTTGTGAAAACACTTAACATCTTCTCCTTAGTAAATTTCAAGTATACAAGTGCATTTTTATTGACTATAATTACCATAATATATGTTAGATTCCTAGAATTTCTGGCTCTCATACTGAAAATCTGAGCCTTTTGACCAACATCTTTTTTTCCCATTCCCCAGGTCTTATCAAATAAGATTTTGTTGTTGGTTGTGTTTTGCTCACCCCTTTTTGTTTGTTTTAATAATACAGATTATTTATGTTTTCATCTCTTGCCAGAAATTCTGGAATTTCTGGAAAACATTAAATAATTCAGAAATTGGTATGAAACATTGTTTAGGTGAAATAAAAATACTCATACATTCACCACCAGTGTCCTGAATTGATGGGCACTTCCCTTGTTGAGTCCCTCCTTATTCTAGGGTAGGTGATAATTTTGAATTTTTTTTCAGCTTTAAGGGTATTTTAATAAAAGATCAATTTATGTTCATGATGAGGAATAATTCTGTGTTTGTGTAGGATGACTCTGTGTTTGTTTTTGGTTATGCGTGGTCACCACTCATAGAATGGATGATGACTGGAAATTGCAACACATTAACTATGATGTGGGTCATGGAGGTTTAAGTATGAAAGGACTAGATAAGAAGTAAACTGGCAGTAATAACCTTAGTTATCCTTCATTGAGTGGCTTCTCTTTGTTAGGTACCATGCTGCTTTTTGTTTGAATTATTTCTTTTAATTCTACTAATAGCCAAGTAGAATATTACTTGGCTATATTTGGATATATCCAAAAATCCTGTTTTATAATACCTGAAAATTGTATCACAACTCTTTTTCTTCCTATCCTCTATTATATTTAGTCTTTCACATTTTTTGTGATTCTTACTTCATAATTACTCAGTTTCACATCTGGTAAGGGAAGAAAGTAACCTCTTGTATCAATATTGCTTTGTAGTCTTTTTCTTTAAAAAAAAATCATTCACTTCCAACTTTAAGATTCTCATCCGGGAGCAATCTACTAAAACTGATTCTGGGAAGTCAGCATAGCATTTTTACTTGGGGTCTTTTTTTCTTGTAAATTCTCCCTTTTTCAATCCATTTCTGCTAAAATTCCTAGTGGAATTTGGTTATTGTTTACTACATTTTCCTTGAACTAGTCTGCTCTCATTCCAGTGATGTGGTGGTCCTCATGCTATTTCACCAATGACTTCTTTTTCCTCCTCCTATTTCTGCTAATAGTGATATCCACCATACTCATTTTTTAATAACCTGTTTTAGACTCTTAATTAGCAATTCAGTTTAATTAACATACCATCACATGGTAAGAACTATTACGAATTTTTTGATGACAAATGTTATTTTGCATACCAGTTTTTATCTCAATTCTAATCTGATGACTCCCACTTCCTGAAGCAAATTTAACTTGGAGTTAGCTATCACATTAATGAATGTGATCCAACTAATTAATTTCTGTTGTTTTGTATCACAATAAATTCACTTAATGCATAAAGGTGAATTATCATTCACTTATATATCATCCCAACTCCGTTTCCCAAACAACATTAGACATTTTTTTTACATAGGAAGAAATGCATCCTGTATTAATTAAACACTTCCAAGAACATGTCACAGTGGTCTATCCAGAGCACATAGTCATTAAATAAATGCCAATTGACTGACCAAAGGATTGAGTGGATTAGTTGTCACTTATTAATACTTTTTATGCTTTATGTGCATCAATCAAAATAGTATTTGTTCATTTATGAGGAAATAGTGCTACTAGGATCAGACCATGAACAAGGTTAAGAAGCCAAAGGAAGTATTGCCATATTCAAGTCAAATAGCTGTATGTAGCAGACTAGGTAACTAATTTCTAAGTTCTGCTTCAAGCTATTTTCATTATTCCAGTTTGTGTGTCATTATTTTCAGAAAAAAAAAAATTGTTCTTAGGTTACTAGGTAACAGTAATAGGCCTAGTCATATGTTTTTAAGGCTAATATATAATTAATTCCAATCTGGACAAGTAAACAACATTTTTATTTGATGCATCTCACACAAGTCAAAGCTATTACACATTCAAGGAAGACTACCAGGTACCAAATTTTGTATTTACTCTGTTGCTAATATTTCTTGATCCTGGAAAGTCTTACACCATCAGTTGAGTTCCTCTAATTAAGTGGCCCATTTGTTTACTGATGTCATAGCAATTAATGTGGACTTAGTCTGAGCTAAGTATTTTTCCTGTTACGGCTGATATATTGCTGTATGTAAAATGATGACACAATTTGCATTTTAGTGGAATTAACAGCTCAAAAAGTAGATAAGGAATCTTTATAGCAGTCATTACATTTCATACTGAAACTACACTAAGATACTAAATGTACATTTATGTGGCTCTCCTTTTTTTTTATTCAACCCAGTGTTCAAAATGAAAAACATAAATGGTATTTTTTCTCTATAGAGAAAAGCTATTCCATAGCACACAAGATGGTAAAATAAAATTTTGATAGATCAAAATATAATCACTCAAAATATAATTCCTCATTTCTTTTTGATAGAAAAACATCCCAGAATTTCAATAAAAATTATCTTGATAACTATTTAGAATAAATATTATATTAAGAACATTGAATATGTGGAGGTATATATTCATTCCTGGCGAGTTATCAGTATTTCACGGCACAATTAAATATTCAAATGCAAGATTAGATTCAGTATTCTTTTCTCTGTGGTTAGAGTTTTTGTTAGCTTTTTTTGTAGGTGTGACCAAGGGACCTGACAAGAACAATATAGAGGAAAGGAAGTTTATTTTGGGGTCAGAGTTTCAGAGGTTCAGTCAATGGTCAGCCAACTCCATGGCTGTGGCTCTGGGCCCAGGTGAAGCAGAGTATCAAGGTGGAAAGGCATGGCAGAGGAAACCAGCTCAGGACATGGATACAAGGAAGCAGAGAAAGAAAGAGAGGGAGAGTTCTTATCACAAAGAATGAAATGTAAACTCCAAAAGCCTATCCCCAATGACCTTCTCTAGTCACAACCTACCTGTCTATAGTTATCAAGGGTTAATTCATGTCCTGCTTTGTTAATCCATATCAATGGATTAACCCACTGATTAGGTTACAATTCTCATAATCTAATTGTTTCATCTCTGAATGTTCTTGCATTTTCTCACACATGAGTTTTTGGGGAACACTCTATATCTAAATCGCAATAGCTAGTTCATGTGGTTGTCAAGAGATGTCACTTAGATCAAGGTGGTGAATTTACTGCTAGTAGCTTCAGAGTACTTTGTTCTCCTCCAGGCCAGCAATCTTACCATGAATAAGTAAACTTATGCTATAAAATACTTAAAATCTAGAACAGAGAGGAATCTTAAATATTTTCTTATAGTATAACATTATGCTATCTTGGTTTTTTTCACAAGAAAAATTAAAAATCTAGAATTAAGCAGAGATTCATCAAGAGGTATTAAACATTTGAACTTAAACAAATGTATATCAATTCAAATGTTTGTGTCCATTTCTTAGATTGTAGTTGTTTACAACATAATTATGGTGCCTGCAATTGTCTTAAAATTCTATTAACCTACATCATATATGATTAATAAATCCAAAAATAAATCCATCTGAGATGTTACCACTAGCTGCCATTATTATTCAGGTCAGGCACCACCTTACTGCTTTGATTAGAGTGCAATTCAGGATTTTACTATCTACTGGAAGATCAGAGATCAGAAGACTTGCATAGAAGTTGTGTTAACAATAGATGAGGGGTCTTAAAGTTAAAAGCACAGTGAACGCTAGTCTTTCACAAGTATTTCCAGGGGTGCTACAAATAGGTCATTAAATTGAGCTTCCTATAGCCTTTGATCAAAATCAAAAAAATCCTTCTCTGGAGGTCAGCAATCTAGTGTCACAAGGTCATTTATAGAGTCTTAAGCTCTATCAAAATCTGAGTAACTGCCAAAATGCTAAAGGCAAAAAGTGATTTTAATTTTTTTAGAAAGACTTCCAGACTGGCTTATTCTAGAGATATATTTCTGTCTGACAATTTTCAGTTTTCTAAAAGTGATGTATCTCACAGTATTATCATGTGTATTGACGCCTTCACCCACATCAGAATGCCAATTGGAAAGGTAGCATTTGTTAATAGTTGGTGATCCTCCACTAATAAAAAGCCACTCTCTACTTCTCTGTCTCTGCCACAAATGCATGTCTTACCTGCTGCTTCATTCAACTTTGTTACAAATACTTATTAAGTTAGGAGAAGGCCTATCTTTTCTTCTACATGTATTCGTTCTTCTAATTAAATGTCATATGCTCCTAGACCTTCATAGACCACTTGATTGGTCTAATGTCAGGTGTGAACTTCAGTTTCATAATTTATTCTTTAGGTTTCTAACATTACCTATGAGCATTTCTGTGACATAATTTCAACTGAAATCTATCTTCTACCAGATTTTACTTGTTAAAAGTCATTCCAGTGCAATATACACCTCCCTTTTCAGTGAAGAAGATAAACTTGGGTGTGTGTGGTAATATTGGTCATGGGTTTCCAAAAATGCAGCATCAGATTATAGCTGCACCATTATTCCATAGAAGTGCACAATGGTCTGTTGAAGCATGTTGAGGATCAGAATTTGATGAATTTCTAGGCCCTAGATTTAAAAAAAATGTCAAATGTCACTTTTTCCTTCAGAAGGTAATGAAAGTTGATGATAAATATACGATTAGGTCCTCTAGTCACTCATTCTAAAAATAGTTTGTAAATGGGATAGAGTGTTCCCTAAGATCCATATTGAGGCCAAGGTATCTCTCATCCTTACACTATTAATCAAGTCAGCCAAGTTGTACTTCACAAAGCAGTAGCTAAGATGGATTCAATCTCTTCACTTAAATTGCAGTTTTTATGCAATTCTTACATTATTAAAACTAAAATTGGCCATGTGCATGGGCAAAGATGGACCAATATATAAAGCTGTCTCAGAGCTGGTAGTATAGTCAGTGGTAGAGAGCTTGCCCAGCATGTGCTAGGGCCTCAGTTAAATACCCAGCACTGCAAAAACAAAACAAAAACAAAAAACAATGAATTTTTAAATGACTATGGCTTAAACAAGATTGGTATTAGGGGCTGGTAAAATGTCATATCTACATGAGCATAACACTTACCTGCCTTACTCTACACATATTCACTTACTTGTGGTCTCCGAACAGCTTTCCAAATACTAATTTTTATGCTTATATCCCATACCCCAAAGTTGCAGCGATGTAGAAAAGTGGTACCCTCTCTCTAAGACTACTTCTTACAAGTTAGTCACAATATCTCTCTATTCTGATGTCCTGAGCTTAGTAACATGGTGACATCTATCAACAGAGAAATATGAGAAATATATTTGTTCTAGATAAGGATATGTTCAGATAACATTTTCTACCTTTAAGGGAAAATGAAAATAAATACTGTGGCTACCTTGGGGTCTCTGTAGCATCTGAACTATCTAACAAACTTCCTACATCTAGCTGTGCCAGGTTCATGTGCCAAAGCATTGCTCAGTTATTCTTTGAGCATTGTTGAAGTCCATCCCTGGAAAAACATGTTCACCTACTCTGGAAAAAAATACAAAAATTAACAGCACTTTATAGGACTGAGATGTAGCTCAGTAGCAGGGTGCTTGTTGCCTAGCATGCATGAGGCCCTGAGGGCCATTCCCAGTGTTGAAACACACATATACAAACTCTGTCTCTCTGTCTATGTCTCTCTCTCTCTCTCTCTCTCTCACACACACACACACACACACACAGAGAGAGAGAGAGAGAGAGAGAAGAGGAGAAAGAGAGAGAGAGAGAGAGAGAAATAGGCCATTCTGGAAGCAACCTCTCCAATTCTAACTTTGCTCAAAATTTTAATGTCTCTAATGACCAGTGCTTACCCTTAAGCATACTGCAATTTTATAAATCTTTATGTGCCCATTATGCAAGTTGTTATGATTAATTTATAGCAATCTATCCAACTGAAATCTGTGGAACTCTGCACCTTTCTCATAAGAGCTCTCATGAATTAGTTTAAGTGATGTATTCATATATCATTTTCTCTTACTTGATTGCAAGAATCTAAGGAGTTACATCTTATTCATTTTTATAACCTTTGCAGAAGTGGGCACATTGTGCATTGCTAATTATTATACATACCTATAATAGGGATTTCCTAAGTATCACAGTACTAAATAAATTAATTTATAAATTAACAAATTGAGTAGTTATGCTCTACATGCAGATGGTGACTTCTCTGATTCAAGTTCATAGACAATTGATCTTGGGTTATTTTAGGGTATGATAACACAAAGGCTATTTTGCAATTATATATAATTGTGTGTCCTGATTAAAAATAATGCTTAAAGACCATAGACAAAAATATATTTTAAAGTTTCATTTTATAATTATTTATCTTTGATAAACATTTATATAATTCTATCATTGTATCCTCTACCTATCAACCTACATATCTAACTAAATTATTGAAGTCACATTATTTTTATTCCCTAAGCAATCTTCAATTAATGTGTAGAGTACACTATCTTTTATAAATTTGAAATACTTTCCACAGATTTGGGGATATTTTTTTAAACATACCTGGCAAGGTATCATCTGATCTTCCCTCATAGAAAATAGTTTTCATAGAAAATGTTCAACACTTCTCTTCACATAATATTTTGTTTTCTGACTGTGGAAGAGAGAAGCTTCATCTGATTGGTTATATGAGGCAAAGAGTCATCAAGCATCAACCTCTGAGGAGGGTCTGTACTTACTTTCTGGATAATCAAGTTGTGTGCATTATGGGTTCACCTCCTTCCTCTTGGCCTCCTTCCCACTCATATGCCTTATCCATGTGGGAGGGGCACTGGGCTCATACTCACTTTAGCTAAAGGGTGGGTAATTTTCATTGTGGGGAAGGGGACTAGGAAGGCCATTATGACAATTTCCAAGCAAGTCTCCAATTTACCCTTAACATGAATAAACCTGACAGAATGTAATGACTCCTTTTAGCTACCTTTCAATTGCCATACACCTTGGAAGATACAAAAAAATTATTGTTATTGCAGTTATAAGGAACTTTTGTTATTCTCAAGGCATTTTACAGTTCCCATCCATATCTACGTTAATGAACTTTCAATTATAGAGTGTTCCTTCCAAGAAACTGAAGCAGCATGAAGACCTCCTCTTCAAACCATGACTCTTGTGACCAAGCCAGAAAGATTTCAGACATGTCTCTCAGAGTAACAAGAATGAGTTTATTGAAAGGATAGGGGAAAGGAAATTGGACACTCTAAAAGGAGAGAGTGGGTCCTCCTAAAGAGGAGAGAGATAATGCTTCTCCTGTACCCTGGTTTTATTGGGGAACCAGGAAAGTTTCCAGAGAGTCCCACTTAGGTACATCTCTTGACTTTTCACTGACAATAGGGTGACATCAGACATTCAAGTCTCCATTGCCATGACAACTCTATGTCACCTTGGCTCATGCTGACTGATTCTAATTGAATTCCTAATCATTTTTACAGATTTTATGGTTAGGAGGAATTATCCTTATCTTTTGGGAATCTGGTCTGTGAAAAGGGTCACAAATATATTTCCCTTCAAAGTAACTGGGTTTCCTCTTAACAATGTTATTTCTCGTCTACATTTTCTTGCAGATAACAGGTAGTGTGCTGAGGAAATGTGACATATTCTGTGCATTTACACCAGCCAGGACTAAGTAAATTGCTTTTTGGCAAAGAAAGCATGTAGAGGTCAGCACAGTGGGCCCATTTTATAGAATTATCCTCTTTACCTCATTTTCCCACCATCCTCATCTGTCTGTCCTCTAACACTTCCTTAAGAACACATGGTACATTTCAGGGGAAAATAAAAAGTAACTTCTAATGTTTTTGGTAGGTTAAGGTGGGTAACTATGAAAATAGGTCAAGCAGTTACATTTGTCTGGTTATAAAGATTCAGACTACCAATATATATTTAGACTGAATCATATAAAATTACCAATATTTAACTTTTTAATTTGCAAAAAAATAGTCAAACACAACTTATATAGAAAGAAACTATCATAAAGGGAATATTTTGAAGATGCTTTCTTTTCACTTGGGATTAAAACAGCATTATATTTTATAATAGTAAAAATATAACTTTCTGCACCTGTAATTATTTATATGGTAACTATCTCCAATTATACTCTGAAAATGTTTGCTATTTAGCATATAATTATCAGGAATAATATAAATGCACAATTTTATCTGAGTTGTTTTGCAAGAACTATAGGTAGTCACGAGTCAATTTCTTCATACTTGCTTTTCTCTCTGCAGGTACATTATAAGTATCCTCCTTTCATCTCCTTTCGTATGCCAACTGTATTTTCAAACTACTAGTATATCTATGTGCAACTGATGTGAAATAACTGGACTGCTCTAATTTTGACCCTCATTTATATGGTAATACAATTATATTTTAAGGCAGGAAAATACTTTTATCTCCTGCAAACATTTATATATATTTAATAATTCACCTTCACTGAACCCAGAAAACCATAAATATTTAAAAATCAAAGAGATTTATATCAAATTCTTGTTAAACTTGTTAAAGTTTAGGCTACCTTAAAAACAATATAATTTAATGCACTCAATTTGTTTCAGTTACAATAACTTCAGGAACAAATGCAATATACTTTAAACAAAACTAAAAGCAAACAAAATGCAAAAAAGTAGAGAGAGGAATAACATGAAAATAAACTAACAAAAATACCTCAACTGGGTCAACTGATTTATTTGTATTAATTGGTCTACCTGTATTGCCTGAGTCTTAATATCAATAATAGATGTTTATTAAATGCACTTTTCAATCTATAATAAAATAAATTTGTTTCAAGATTTAGCATTTATTTAGTAGAAAATGGTCAATTTTTTGTATTCCATATCAGGCAGTACTAGCTAGAAAATAGTCACGGAATAAATGAATGTGATCCCTGCTATCTAGAAAATTATGGTCTTTTGGAGAGACACTGAAATTATGTAGGAAACCCACATGAGTGCTTTTGTTACTATAGCATTGGAAAGAATCAGTTGGGATCCTAAGGAAAAATGATGAGTCTACCAAATACAAAACTTGGTGTGGATGTTGAATTCTTCCTCCCTTGTGCAGAAGATCTCTATCACACCTACTGCTTCAAGATTGAACAAACTTGTCACACACTGGGAGAACAGGCTAAAGGGAATGGTGTACAGGAAATATTGGCCTCAAAATGAAAATTTTAATAAATCTAAAGAAGAAAACATACAGACTCAAAAAAATATGTCTGATTCTCTTGACATCAGTTCCTTTGTAATTCGTTCAGGATGTTGTTACCAGTTGACCAGTAAAGAAACCTGATATCTAATCAATATAGACTAAATTTCTGGGAGAATATTTGGAAGAACATTTAAGGGAAATCAAGAAAAATGTAAAGCGCAAATACAAAGCCTGAACATTTATAATATCAAAGAAATGGCAATAACAATAAATAAGGAAATAAAATAAATTGCATCACTGAAAAGATTCTGCAACATAAAAGAATAAAAGCAAAACATTTTTTGAAATATCATTTTCTTAAATACTTAAAACAGAAATCAAAAATAAACTGAAGTTTGAACTGATTTAACTTTAGTTCACAAAAATTATATTTCATATTATTCCTATAAAATTGAAGAAATATGTACAATATAAAATTAAAGCATGACTGGAAAAACAATATGATTAGGAAGTAAATATATAAATGAATTTGGGTAAGAAATATAAAGAACCCCAGTCAATTAATAACCTAACTAGATAATAAAATAATAAGAAATAAAGAGCATAATTTGTACTATAAATGTGTAGGGTAATGTAGGGTAATCAATTTCCAGAGTATATGCTTGTCAAGGGAATTTCAAAACTCAAAAGAATTGACAAAAGATGAATACTATGAAGAATAAATAACAGAAGCTTAAGACACAGATAGTATGTAATTTATGGAATAATTAATGATATAATAGCTGAAACTATTCTTGACACATTGGAATACACACAAGTAGCTAGTGGTTTTCACTGCATAGTAAGAACCATAAATAATGAATTTAATGTGCCCTTGTGAAGTTTTTGAATGTACATTCAAAGAAGTAGCAATGTGATCTAGATAGAAGACAAATACAGAGTGTCTAACATACAGTGATTTGAATTATGATTTTTTTTTTAAATTTAGGATGATGCCAAATTGATAAGTTTTCAGTAGAAACCAATCTTTGAATTTTGAAAAGTGTAACAGTAAACTGCTAATACTTCACAGTGTATTGCTTCTCTGGCTCTTCCAGCTTCTGGGCTCAATAGGTGTTATTTATAGCTATGCCACTCTGATCACTGCCTGTGCCTTTATATGGCATTCTGCTCTTTCTGTTTCCTTCATTTCTGTTAAGGAGAATAAGGAAGAGAGGTGGGAGAGGAAGGGAGGGAGGGGAAGGGAAAAGGGAAAGGGAGTAGCTTTCAACTGAATTTAGGGCCACTCAGATGATCAAGAATGGTCTCAATATCCTGAATGTGATTCAGTTTGCAAAGATGCTTTTTACTTTATTCGTAAGTACTAGACATAACTTGTTGAGGTTTACTATTCAACTCACTACACACACACACACACACACACACACACACACACACACACACTGGATCGGAATGTGAAATTAGGGGAAAATTATGGTAAGAAGCTATTAAAAATTAAAATGTTCTCATAAATTTGGGGAAAACTTTTGTGGCTATGGTAATTAGCATTTAGAATGGTTATGTTTATTTAATCAATCAACAGCAACTAGATTTAGTTATACATGCTTTTGCAGGCCAGCCAATTAATGGCAACCCCTGGTTCCTGAAAGTCACATGCGAATCAGAAAACAATTCATGTTAATAAATGTATCTATCAGTGCCAATCAATGAACAATATCCCCACCTCAGTAACTATTATTCCAAGGGTGATGTCAGCCTACCTATGGCCCTGGAATTGTATTAATAATTGAATCCATGCTTCTTAAAGATTCTATATGATGAGCAGTTTTCTCTGGACATATCCTTCCTGATTGGCATGAATTTCTCATACTGTAGTTAACAATAAACTCAGCATTGTCTATTTGTTGTTGATGGTCAGTGCTGGTTTCATCACACTCCAACACTACCATCCCATTCTAACACCTTACATCTTTTTACATACCCACTTAGTGATAATAATCCTCTTTTTGAAATATATTGTAGTTTATAGCATTTCATTTGATATTTTAACTTCCATTTCCTCTCTATTCATTCTAAATCACATTGTTTTAAGTATGTCTGTTATAATTAGCACATGGCTTACTATTCATTTCTTAGACTTGTGTCCCAAATATAAAATGAAAGTTTGCAAGTTATTCATGTTACCTAATATATTTTTAAAATCCTATATTGTTGGATATATGAATATATAATCTAGAGAAAGGCAATTCTTTATGCTTTTTTGGAATCATACTTACCATTTATTCATATATGAACATGGGAAAGCTATTTCTGATTCATTCTACTGTCTAAAAGGCAAATATTTTATTCTCAATTTTAGATGAGATAAATTCTACATCTAAAGGGAAAAGTTTTGAAATATAACCAGTGAGGTTAGAGAAAGGTCTAAGAACATACATTTATTTTCTTTTCCTCAAAGCAGAGAGTACTTTGGACTAAATTTTCCTTTTCCTCATCCGTGTAGAACCTGAGTGACCTTCCAAGGGACATAGGAAAGAGGGGATCCATTACAATCACTCCATTGCCTGGAGTAAATGGGTGTTGTGAGGTGAAACTTGCTATGTAGAAGTACCCAATTAATCAAAATCAAAATGATGATGAAAACAAAGACATCAAAGAGTAGTGATAAAGATAATTTACATGTGTACATATTTTCTCCAAAGGGTAAATAAAGCTTGACTTCCTTTTTAAGTCAATTTTAGATCTTCCAAAAAAAATATTCTGAACTGGGCACAGTGACTCACACTTGTAATCCTAGTGACTTGGGAGGCTGAGATTAGAGAATTTCAAATTCAAGTCCAACCTAAGACTTTAGTAAACTCCTTAGCAACTAATTGAAACCCTGTCTCAAAAACAAATTAAAAAATACAGTCTATCAACCATCTTTACTATACCCGTCTTGAGATTATCATCACTACCCTTGGGGCATGTATGAAGACACAATTGGTGTGACTTTATCTGGTTTGCAACCAGAGAAATGGAAAAACTGAGCTCTATATATATACTATGACTTGAAATGCAATTAAATAAACTAATTAAAAATAAATAAATAAAATAAATCCTGTGCTGAAAAATATATATATATATTGCATATGTATGTGTGTGTGTGTGCCTAAGTAATAAATAAATGATGATATATATCATAAAAAAATACAGTCCATGCACCTCCATTGTGTTAATTTTTTTACTTTAATACATTTAGTACATAGCATTTTCAATACAAACATCTTATTCTATTTAATTGTCTATTGCGGTGAAAGATATATTTTGCCTTTCAAATTTAAAATTTTCAAATAAATAGTAACAATGTTTCTAAAAACAAGTTGTATTTTTCACCTGTATTTTTACTAGTTGTCTTTTATTTTCTCCTCTGTACCTGTACAGGTAGGTATTTCTCTAAAGAAATTTACAAGTCACCTTATAGTATATTTGTTAAGATTCTCAGAGAAGACAATTATAGGCTATGTGTACAATCTCTGGGATCACTCTTCTGGGGAATAATAACACTTTGAGATTCCTGAAAACACTTCTGAGTATATGATCTACAAATGAAAAAATCAAATGCTTAAAATTATTTAAGGAATATGTTCTTTGTTGGGCCAAAGGAATTAGGGTCAAAATAAAACTTGTTCCAGAATATGATCTAAACTGTGAGATTAATATTGATATCAATTCTGCAAATTATACCTAATCCATAATGACACACTCTAATTCTACTAAATTCTCCACAGCTGTTCTGTCCTTCTGCAATAATATTGTAATAATATTGGTTTCCTTTATAACTTATAAAATACAGCAAAATAGTTTATGACATCAATGCATAAAACATCTATTTTTATCCAAAACACGTAATTCAAATTCTTCTACAACTTTTAAAAAACAAAAATGAAAATTTTGACATAGGTTTTATTGATTTGTATCACTTTTGTCTTAGTACATATACAAGTGCTAATTTGGATGAACATCATGATTTCATTATATTATAAAATTTATTATTTACCAAAAGTGAATCAATTTCTATTTTAAATTTCTATTCAAATAATGACAAATATGCATTTCTTGCCTATATAGCAAAAAGATAAAGAGATTACATCTCATGAGTAAAATACCTAGCTTTGTTCCTACATGAGGATGGAAGAACAATGGTAGTGGCTAATTCTGAGGATCAATTTTTATATTTCACATTTTAATTGCCCTCAGTAATAAGTCTTCATAAATAGGAAATATATGCTATTTCACAAAGATATGAAAGAATCATGCTAGCTTTGGAAGGATGGACAAGGTGAATATATATAAATAATACATATAAATATATATTTATCTTATAAGATATATATTTATATAATTTTACTTTTAAACATTTTTAATTTATTCTAAAATTGTTCCTGAAAACCTATTTCTCTTCCTTTTTTATAAATCAGAGACAATGATGAGGCTTGTATAATTGCTCTAGGGTTTAAATATATTATATACACAATACTTAGAAGTGTACATGCATCACCTTACTTGGGCTCTTTGGTAGTCCTTGATGTAAAAAGTACAAGACATCATTCCACACCTTCAAGGCCCCATTGTCTATGATGAAGAGAAGATTTCACATATCTTGAATATATGCTGGGTCTTCTAAGTACAGCATTATGACAAAACAGAAGAAGTTGCTATGAATTTTAAAAAAAAATAAAAATTTCTGAAGAAGAGACAACATCAGAGCAAGATGTTAAAGGATGAATGAAAGTTCTTCAGCAACTTTGTGCTACTGTACACAACTATGAAAATGCACAAGTTTCAAAGTACCAGAAGCATTTGAAACCGCTGTAGTAGAGTTTGATAGAAGGAAAATTGTGTGTACATGCTTGATTTCTTAGTTTCAGACATAAAAGTCTTTCTATTGACTTAAAAATGAAATAACTTTGTGAGAGAAAGATATGCAGAATACAATCTCCAAGAGGTTTATGGAAAACATTTCCATGCTGAGAAGCCAAAAGCATAGAAACTGGGAGCAGATAATTCTTCATGAGTTTGATATTTTTAAGGTTTACTCAGGTGGTTCAAATAGTTTGTTTAAATGGGTCAATGGTTTCATCTACCCCAGTGATAGTTCAGCCCTGCTATGAAGCACGATTCCTCTGGGATCTCTACTGAATGGTTACTAATCACTCTGCATTCTTGCTAGATGAAGCAGAACCATCTTAGTTCTCTGTCTTTTGGGAATTGTTCAGCTTCTAATCTCCAGTTATCCTTTACCTAGTTTTGTGGGGTGTAATGCTACAAATAAGCAACCTTCTAACACATTCTAAATTGATACCTATACAGATTTCTGGGGGTATTGTTCTGACTAGTTCTTATTTCTGGAACTCTTGTCTCAATGTCCTGTCACTTCAGTGTCCTCAAATTCCAAATCAGATCTCCTGAAATTGCAAAAACTCAGTGTCTGGTGAACTGTGTTTGAGTCCTTTTGAAGCCAGAATTAGACAGGCATTGAATGCCCCCCCACCCACCCCGCATATCCATTTCAGTAGCAAAGGTGTATACCACTCCTCAAAAAGCAATGGAAAAGAATGATTGGATTGTTGCTAATTCATCTCTATGTTGGGGGGAAATATTAAATATATGGCATATTTAGCCTGAGTCAATAACATAACATGAAAAGCAGCATACTTTGAAATAATGCAAAGAGAAAGAGAAGCTTAGAGGGTAGAAATTTATTAAAACCTCATATTTTAGTTTTCTTAAGTAAAATGTTCCAGTTCTGCTTTACCGGAATAAACAAAATTTTCTATCATCATATTGCTATAATTGAGTTAGTCATTCTTTACATTTAATAATTTTTTAAATTTTAAAATAGCTTGAGTTTTATAGAAAAGATATAGAGAAAAAAGAGTTCTGTATAACTCATACCCAGTTTTTCCCACTGCTAAAATCTTATATAACAATGGAACTTTCGTCATGTAATGCCCAGACTCGAGACCACCAGAGACCACCAGGAGTCCGATTCCGATGTAATCACAAAAGGGTCTTTAATTCAAACTCGAGTAGGGTCCGCCAACCAACACCAACGCAGCGGGTTAGGAAGCGCAGCCCCGAGTCTAGGGGAGCAGGGACTTGTATGGGTTACAATCGCAAGCAGGGGAGTACGTGCCTTGGTGTTACATGATTGGGTAAGGGAAAACGCGCGCAGGGGCAACAGCAGTAGGATTGGATGGGGATGGGTGAAGTCACTGGGTGGTCAGTGGGCCTTTAGACTGATAGGTCTGGCTACCATGGGCCCAGTTGACCTTTAGGTTATTGATAGGTCTGGCTACAGTGAGCTCATTGCCTGGCCTTCTGATTAGCTGACTCAAGTTGCAGAACCACTTTTTGGCACCAGGGAGGGGTGCCGTTGTGTTGCAACTTCCAGTAACTGGGTGGGGGACCTAGGGCTCTGGACAAGAGGCCTAGAGTCAC
>PVHX01010143.1:0-26657 GCA_004024805.1 Geosciurus inauris | reverse complement strand
CACAACTAATGATGTTGTCACATTGTTTCATACATTTTATATATATTTTCATTTCCTTATTTGTTACCTAATAAGTGTTTTTCCTCTTTCAGGGTCCCATCTGAGTCACCACATTCCATTTAGTGTTTGTGACTACTGAACTCCCCAGCGACGACAGCTTCTCAGATTTCCCTAGTTTTTGATGACTAAGGCATTCTGTTTTGACTAAATGATTAACTGGTCAAGAAAAAGAGAGAGAATAAGCATTAAAAAAATTTAAATTGCTTTGGGAAGTATGGCCATTTTGAAAATATTGATTCTGCCTATCCAGGAGCATGGGAGATTATTCCATCTTCTTAGGTCTTCTTCAATTTCTTTCTTCAGTGTCTTGTAGTTTGCATTGTAGAGGTCTTTCACCTCTTTTATTAAATTGATTCCCAAGTATTTTTTTTTTTGAGGCTATTGTGAATGGGATAGTTTTCCTAATTTCTCTTTCAGAGGGTTTATCACTGATGTATAGAAATGCAATTGATTTGTGGGTGTTGATTTTATATCCTGCTACTTTGCTGAATTCACTTATTAGTTCTAAAAGTTTTCTGGTAGAATTTTTTGGATCCTCTAAGTATAGAATCATATCGTCTGCAAATAATGATAGTTTGAGTTCCTCTTTTCCGATTCGTATCCCTTTAATTTCTTTCGTCTGTCTAATTGCTCTGGCTAGTGTTTCCAGGACTATATTGAATAACAGTGGTGAGAGAGGACATCCCTGTCTAGTTCCTGTTTTCAGAGGGAATGATTCCAATTTTTCTCCATTTAGGATGATGTTGGCCTTGGGTTTAGCATAGATAGCTTTTACAAAGTTGAGGTGAGTTCCTTCTATCCCAAAGCGATATATAGATTCAATGCAATACCAATTAGAATCCCAATGTCACTCCTTATAGAAATAGAAAAGGCAATCATGAAATTCATTTGGAAGAATAAGAGACCCAGAATAGCAAAAGCAATCCTTAGCAAGAAGAGTGAAGCAGGAGGCATCACAATACCTGACCTGAGATTATACTACAAAGCTATAGTAACAAAAACGGCATGGTACTGGCACCAAAATAGACATGAATAGAAGACATAGAGACGAACCCACTTACATACAGTTACCTTATACTAGATAAAGGAGCCAAACACGCACACTGGAGAAAAGACAGCCTCTTCAACAAATGGTGCTGAGAAAACTGGAAATCCATATGCAGCAAATTGAAACTGAACCCCTATCTCTCACCATGCACAAAATTCAACTCAAAGTGGATCAAGGACCTGGGAATCAGACCAGAGACCCAATGCCTAATAGAAGAAAAAATAGGCCCAAATCTTCATCATGTCAGATTAGGACCATACTTCCTTAACAAGACTCCTATAGCACAAGAAGCAAAATCAAGAATCAACAAATGGGATGGATTCAAACTAAAAAGCTTCTTTTCAGCAAAAGAAATAATCAATGAAGTGAACAGAGAGCCGACATCCTGGGAACAAATCTTTGCCACACACACATCTAATAGAGCACTCAACTCCAGGATATATAAAGAACTCAAAAAACTTAACACCAAAAAAACTAACAACCCAATCAATAAATGGGCCAAAGAGCTGAACACAAACTTCACAGAAGAAGATATACAATCCATCAACAGACACATGAAAAAATGTTCAACATCTTTAGCAATCAGAGAAATGCAAATCAAAACTACCCTAAGATTCCATCTCACGCCAGTCAGAATGGCAATTATCAAGAACACAAACAACAATAAGTGTTGGCGAGGTTGTGGGGAAAAAGGCACGCTCTTACATTGCTGGTGGAACTGCAAATTGGTACAACCAATCTAGAAAGCAGTATGGAGATTCCTTAGAAAACTTGGAATGGAACCACCATTTGAGCCTGCTATCCCACTCCTCGGTCCATACCCAAAAGACTTAAAAACAGCGTACTACAGTGCTGCAGCCACTTCAATGTTTATAGCAGCTCAATTCACAATAGCTAAACTGTGGAACCAACCTAGATGCCCTTCAATAGATGACTGGATAAAGAAACTGTGGTATATATACACAATGGAATATTACTCAGCAATAAGAGAGAATAAAATTATGGCATTTGCAGGTAAACGGATGGAGTTGGGGAATATTATGCTAAGTGAAGTAAGCCAATCTCAGAAAACCAAATGCCAAATGTACTCGTTGATAAGTGGATGCTGATCCATAATGTGGGGAAGGACATGGGAACAATGGTGGATCTCTGTTCACAAGGGTGTAAGGGGGGAGCGGGCATGGGGACAGCAAGGGTGATAGAATATGATGGTCATAATAACCCTAACTTTATGTATGACTGCATATATGTTCTGATTCTATACAACTTACAACTAGAGAATTGATATGTTATCCTCTATCTATGTACAATGAATCAATTTACACTGTTAACATGTAAGCCTAAATAAAACAAAACAAAACAAATTTTAAATTGCCCTTGTGTGTTAGTCATCTTTTCATTGCTGTGAGCAAAACACTGACAAGAACAGTTAAAGGAATGAAAAATTTATTTGGAGCTCATGGTTTCAGAGGTTCAATTCAAGGTCAGCCAACTCCAGTGCTTTGGGCTGGGGATCATCATGGTTAAAGGGTGCAGCTGAGAAGAGCTTCTCATCTCGGGACAGCCAGGAAGGGGAAAGAGATAGAGGGAGGGAGGGGAGGAGTAAGACAGAGAGAGAGACAGAGAGAGAGAGAGAGTGAGAATGTGTGTGAGAGAGAGAGTCAGGGATGTGATATATTTCCCAAGGACACAACCCCAGTGACCTATTTCCTCCAGGATATACAACCTGCCTATAATTACAACCCAGTAGTCCATTCAGCTATTAATGGATAATCCATTTCTGAGACTTGCTGCATTGGGGATCATGCTTTCAAAACATGAACTTTGGGGGAACATTTCAGATCCAAACCATGACACCTTGATTGTCCTCTAGTGTATTGTAACTTGAATTTTGGAGAAAATAGACAATGCTCATTTTTCTTATTCTTGAGGTATGTTGTGAATTGTCACTTAAAAAGGTTAGTTTTGGCCATTTCAGTACGCACTCTCCCCTAGTAGGTAAAAGTTTTCTATAAACTGTATTCTTCCACAACCAGTATTCGGAACTTTCCAAGCAGCATCACCATTTATATTAATCACTCAATTAGAAAGCGATTAGAAATCACAATTAGAAATCACTCAATTAGAGGACTGCTTTTCAGTTGATAGTTTTCTGTTGTTGTTTTCAATAGACATAATAAGTGAAAATGATATCACTATTTTTGTCTAAATACATACTCTGTCAATTTAGTTGTACTAGCAACATGTTGTATGATAGTAAAATTCAGAAACATTGTAATTAGCTCCCTATCAACATGTATTTGGGTTTGTAAATCTAATATGATGTAACTACCTTAGTAAAAATAGTTAAATTAATGTCTGTGGTTGTGGAGTTATTGTATATTAACTTCATCTGCAAATGGAATTAATGAGTACATATGAAGTGATTTATAGGTAGAATGAAACAGGAACAAGCAGAGAAAACCTCAAGCCTACAAAATAATTGTAAATTCTGTTCATTAATGATTTTGCTACAAGCTCATCAGCAGGAAAAAAGAATGTATACAGGTGTTGAACATTATAATTCCTTCTGATTTTGACATTCTCTTTCAAATATTTTCTCATTATTGTCTATGGTCCCATGGTACAGAACACTTCTCCAATTCTCTTTTATATAAACCCAGAAGAGATACTTGGATCAGCATCTCTGAGGTCATGTAGTTATGTGAACACAGTAAAGCTTTAGAGCAAAAAAAATCTATGTTCAAGTTCTACTTCTGCAATTTATTGATGCACTGACAATCTCTTTGATCTTGTCTAATGTACTGATCTCTAACTTGAAAGTCTGTACTGACTAATAAAGAAATCACACAAAATAATTACTCTAAATTATTTTTTGTTTCTGTAACAAAGACAAAATATAATATCTAGCTTACCAAATATGCACAAAATAAAGTAATATATTTGACTTAAATTGAAAGGAAACAATGTTTTTTTTTCCTTCCCTGTCCATTGGAGACCTAAAGAATTTTAAAAGTACATTAAACAAAATAGTTTAAAATCTGTTGCCAAGATGCATAAGTTTTGTGTATGTCAAAACCCATAATAGGACTTTCAAGCATACTTTCATAAATATGTTTTGATGGATTTCCTTTGTCACCAGAAGCACTTTCTCAAATATAAATTACAAAGTCACAAGGAAGAATGCTGATGTGCCCTTCTGTTCATGCACACAAAGCTCTAATTTCTGTACAATCTCTGGTGCATGGATGATACACAAAGTACTTCAGCATCTTTAAAGAGCATTTTCAAATATGCTTTCATTAGCCACTGAGTTATCTGTTTTCTTATTCCATACGTCAATACCCCATGGCGACAAATTTTACCTTTTTATAGAATGATATGTCATTGTGGAAAGGGATGATAAATGATACTTAGAAAACTAGTCTCTGTAGTATTTTTGGAAAGGCCATGTGTTAGCATAGTTTATGTCAAAAGCAACAGACTAATAATCCAGATCCTCTTCATATGCTTGAAGGTCAGACAATGACAACAAAAACAAAACAAAACAAAAAACGTGTCACTGCTTTTATTTATGACCTTTCTTATGTAGAAAAGCCTCATTTTAAAGTGCTTTTCTGAGAAGAATTTAGAATCAAAAAGTACAGACGATCTACTTAAATTTGTTTCAGTCTAAGCATAATGTTTATCTTGTTCACTGGAGAAGGCTGATTATAGCATCAGGATAAGATTATTCTTAAAGAGGAAAATTCTTAACTATATCTGTATTTAACTTAGATAAAATATTGAATTATTTAATAAGTAGTAATATCTAGTTATAAAATATCCATGTAACACTACTATTTGCCAGTGGCTCCATTCCTTTCTACTTTACATTATTTACATAAAAATTTATCAATAACACTTTCTTGCAGATTTCTTCCTATTTTTTTAATATCAAAGTAATATCAAACTTAGATGATGAAGCAGGTAGAAAAAAAGAGTCATAATTTAATAAATATAATTTAAGACTATTTTCATATATCCTGAACACTGAGAAGGTGCTAAAATATATGGCCGTTTCCTTTCTCAGGACTCCAACTCAGATTATATTTTAAAATATAAGTTGGTAGAGACTTGAATTTATAAGGCAAAGTTACTGAAGATGAAGATGATGATTTCTCTGCTCAGGTTTTTACAACAGTGTGGAAAACACATTATGCCTGAGAGTTCCGGATACTTAAGGCACTGGGAAGGTGAATGGTGACCACCTGGCCACTGCTTTTATGTTCTAGAGAGTTGTGTAACTTCCACCAACAGTGAGAGTTCTACCTGCATGGAGACAGCTGAGTATAGCACTGTCAGCAGTGAGAATCAAAGCCCTCAATCCAAAAGTAGGGAGTATAGGGCAAATGCAAAGGAGTGGATAGGTAAGCCTTCAGAGGAGGAAATAAATCACTTTATCTTAAGATAATGAAAATAGTTTTTAAAAGCTTTGGGTCCACCAGTTGCCTTCAATGTGGTAGAGCCAAACTGTTTCTCATAATACTATATAATTCTTTCTCATAAAACTACATAATTTTTTCTCATAATACTACATAATACTCTCACCTTACACAAAACATGTCAGAATCCCAGACAGGTTATTTTTCCCGGACTCTTGTCTCTGCATAGATCAACTTCCTTTTATACCTTTTTCTGATACTCTACTCCATGGAAACTCTCTATTTATTAAAAGTCAACCTCACACTTTCATGAAAAATTATTCCCTATTGACTATGAGACCTTATTTTCAAACAAAAATATTTTTGGGGAAAAAATAACTATTAGAAGTACAGATACTGTCTGTAATATGCTATCCTTAGTATAATAAAGGATAATATATATGTGCAGAAGAAATATAGAAACGTTAAACCAGAGGCTGAAGAAATTAGTTATCTACAAGTGTAGTTGTGTGCATAAAGGATGGGGAGATGGGAAGATGGGACTGGGTAGTACAGGTGAGGAGTGAGTGCCACTTCTTGAGTATATTTTTTGGAGCAGCTCTTCAATTATAATACAATTTTATATACTTTACATATATAAAAATAAGCAAATAAAACTGACTGGAAAATGGAGGATATATACAAAATGTTACAAATGGAATATAAACAGCAATAAAGGAGCTTAATTTTATTAAAAACAAATGGCATAACCATACTGACAGGAATGGGGAAAAATGAGCTAATCAAAGTAAATTTAGAAAAAAATACCTTGCCTGCATCCTGTAAGAATGGATGAAATGAACTCTAATTTCTATAATTTATTTAGCAAATGTATTTTCACAAGAGCATGTGTTAGCAAGTTCCAAACTATTTCATATGTGTATAATAACTGAATACACAAATATGATGTAGGTAATAAGAACCAGTTTCCCACAACACTGAAGAAAACATTGCAGGCCTAGAAAAGCAAAGGCAAAAGTGAGTCCTGTGGTGAGTTTCATGAGTAGGTATGAGTGTTCATGTGACTTCGGCTTCATGTGTGCATTTCCTAGCAATCTCTGCTAGCAGACACAGAAGCCATGGCACCCCAGCAACAATGAGAACACTTGGTTTGCACCATTCTCTAATAAAAGAAAGGGAGGTTCCTTGGATTCTAGGACTAAGATACAGAATATACATGTTTAAAATTCTTCATGATTTCATAAATTGCCAAGAAGAGGTGTAAAAATCAGAGCTTGTGAAAAATTACAGGAACCAAACTGAACAATTTGTGCAGCATAGTAAATTATGATATTATTCGATTATAATCATGCAATAGATATTCATGAGTCAGTTCTTACATCCTCAAACATGAATAAATGAAAACAGTCTTTCTTATAATAGAATTTCAATTAATAAACATTGAAAGAACGAAGGACAGAAAAATCAGCATTAAGCAAACACCATATACTATAAAATATTTTCTTTTGTGTGATATTGGGTACTGAACTCAGGGGCACTCCACCACTGAGATACACACCAGCTTTTTGTATTTGCAATTTTGAGACAGGATCTCACTAAGTTACCAAAGCTGGCCTTGAACTTGCCTCATCCTCCAAGTTGCTAGGATTATAGGTGTACATACGCCACTACGTCTGGCTATATAATAGGACTTTTTGCAGAGAAGATATACTTATGGATGTTAAAATTTATGGGGAGAAAGTATGAGGAGAAACTGGATTTAAATAACCTCTAGGAATTTACTCCATGATATTTATTGTCTACAACAGGAAGTATAGTTAACTTTAAATGGAGAAATCTAGTAGGAGCCATTTCAATCAAGTGACAATGGTTATCACCAGCAATATGACACACTGACATTATGAACTATGTGATATATTGCCCTGTGAAGGACTTGCAGCTCCAAAAATCACAAACCTTGGGAAAATTATGAAAAACATCAGTTAAATGCAAACTGAGGGATTTTTTAACCCATTAATATTCTTCAAAAATTTCAAGGAAAGGAATGACTTTCAACATTTGCAGACACAGCAAAAGAAAAACTAAATGCAATGTACAATGTTGGGCAGTGACCAAAATAAGGAAAAAAGGATATTAGAGGGAAAACTAGTGAAATCAGAATAAGGTCTTTAGTGCAGAGGTCAGCTGACTGGCTGCCTGGTTTGTAAATGAAATTTTATTGAACACCACTAGTATATTTGTCTATGACTTCTCTCACTCCTCAGTGACAGAGTTGAGTAGTTTAACAGTCTATACATGGACTGAAAAGCCTAACATATATATCTTGCTTTTAATAAAAACCTAGGTCAAATCTCTGGTTTAGTGTACAGTATTGCACCTATTGCAATTTCTTGGTTTTGAGAATTATACTGGGTAATATATGACTTTTGTATTAGGGGAAGCTGTGGGAGAGATTTATGGAAGTCTTCTGCTACATTTTAAAATTTTTCTAGAAGTCTAAAATTAGTTGAAAATCCAAAACTTGAAATTTTTTAAAAAGTGAAAAAAAGTATGGAAGACGTGCTAATGCTATGGAAATCACACAGTTTGGGCTACTAAACGAAGCCATTTTCTAAGTGCTGAATGTTGTTCTATGAGGTGGTTCTCTTATAGTTGATCAACTATTGATTCACTGATGAATGCTTATTCTTTTTCCATTTATGGCACTACTAACCATTTTTGTTTATTACTATTGTAACAAACTAATACATAACAATTATGTGTAAACCATTTTAAATAAAGAACCAAAAATGGCTATTGATAACAAAAATAATTTTATAAAGTATCCTTGCAACATCTGATTTTTAAAATCTAATTTTTAAACATTTTATTTCTCAAAATTGCTGTTACCTGAATATTTCTCAACCATCTGCACTATTGATATCTGAGCTGGATAACCTCTTGTGGGTGCTGTTTGGGGCAGCGTAGCCCTGGCCTCCTCACTAGGCGTCAGTGGCACAACCAAAATCTCTCCATGCCTTGCCAGATGTCTTTTGGGAAGTAAAACTTAGGTCAGATCTCTGGTTTAGTGTACAGCGTTTCACTTAAAAAAGTTTTCAGAATCAGGCAATGTGCCAAAACAGAGACAGTAGGGAAAATGAAGCAGAGAAATATACATTAATGGTAACAAGGAAGAACACTGACAAGGGACGCAGAGCTTTGCCTTGGGCTCTGTACTTTTGTGTGATTTCTGTCATGGGAGGAATCGATTTCAGCCTGGCTACTCTTGGATGAGACAATACTTGGGAAGAACTGGTTGGGATGAGAGTGGGCAGAAGCAGGCAGGGATTGCTGTCAAAGAGATCACAAACAGCAACAAAATGTTGGAAGCTCTCAAAATGTTGGATTTTTATAAACTTTTCTTAGTCATCTTGATTCAGGACTGAACAATTACACAATCTGAAAATAGAAATCTTCAAGCTTTAAGTTTAATGTCAGAGAATTCTCTGAGATCACGTTAGGTGTAGATTCACTCTTGAGAACTTTTTGTGTATTAATTCATATAATGCTAGTAACTGTGTAAAGTAGAAACTATAATTTTTACTTTACAAATTTGGGAAATGATGCCCAGAAGTATTAAATAACTTCCCAAAATTTATACAGTTGAGAAGCAACAGAGATGAAAATGAAGCAGAGAGTTCAGGCAGAGGGATCAGCAAATGTGTATGCTTAAAATGGAACATGGTTGGAGTTTCAGGTCACAGACAGAAGCCAACACAACTGGAGCACTATGGACTGGCAGTGTCACAGGTGTCCTTACCTTTTGCATTATTTCAAAAACTTCATGTAACTTGGTATTTATTTTTGTTTTTAGAAGCCCACATCTCAGGAAACTAAATTATCAGCCACAGAGACATTTTAAAATAAACACTGATAGAGGTATAGCAGCCTAACCAAAAGATTTTTTCAACATTAATATATCCTTTGTCATGTGAAAGTCATGCCTCTGCTGTTTTATCTTTAAAACTTACTATTTTTTTAGTAGATAATTCAATGAACTTCCAATTTTGCCCTCACTTCTACATGATTTCCATGGCATGTTTGTAATGGAAAGCTCACTTAGTTCCTCCAGTTATTTTTTTTTCAAACCTGACATTATGTGACTTTTTCTAAATCAGTTTATTATGTCAACAACTTCTTTTGTGATATTATTCTTCTTCTGTTTTAAAAGAACATTTTTATTACTTTTCTCTTTCTTCAATATATTCTATCAAATCTTTTTCTCGTCCTCTTTTTTATTTTCTTCTGAAATATTTTTTAGTTACCAATTGCTATAATTTCAATTACCAGCACTCTTATTTAATTTCTTGTCACCCCGTTTAGGGCAAAAATCATGAAAAGTTGACTTTATTGTAACAGTCTTGTAGCTACTCTTTATGCCTCAGTCCTTTCCTTTCCAGCTTATCCTGTCTTTCTGTCAGAATTATAGAACCATCTTTCTCCATTATGATAAAAGATTGATTAATTGATATATGTAGTATGTATGCATGCAGTGAACACAATATCCTACTTAATGTTCCTTGACATTAAACTGTTTTATTAGAAGTACTGCCATACACAAGAAAGCATAATTTGTGCTATAATGACTCATCTCTACTGTGAAACTTTTCTCATGTATAAATTAGAGGCAGATATAATGTTTATATTAGATATGTGTACTTGAAGGATTGAAATGATTTGCTTAAAACTGTTCCATAAATAATAACAAATCATCAAAATACTTGGGTATTATAAAGAGGTATAAAATGTCCCCTCTTTTGAAACAGATATTATTGATTACTATCCTTTTAGTCCCGACTGTACTGTACAATTCTTTGTTGATAGAAACATATCCCTTCTAAAGGCTGAACATTTCTGGTTTGCTCTTTCTCAACTTTCTGTTCTGCCAGAGCATGTGCAACATGACACAATTCTGGTCAATGGAATCTTAAGAAAATCCGTGAAAGGATGAAGTTTGTTAGAAAGATATCCTTTCTCAACAAAATGAAGTGTACACAAATGTACACAGATGATGTGATTCTTTAGTTCTGTCTTAAAAATGATGGTATGGGAGGATATAATTCCTAGATCTGAGGGGTTCATCTTGCAAATGAGAGTGCAATTGATAGAATAGAACAAACGATAAAACTGGATCATTTAGATGTTTATTCATTAGTATCACCCGCCAACTACCTTACACATAGACTTCTTACATTAAAAAGTATGTATTAATAGTTAAGAAAATAGTAATAGTATTGCCTTCAAAAGCTTTCTATCTGATTTTTATCTGTACCGTATTCTCTACAGGACCTACCAGTGTTTTATACATTTAATAAGGAATAGTTGCTTAATTAGTAAATATATTATTCTTTAAAGTGTTTATTTGTGAAATTATTCTTATTGGACAGGCCAAAAGTGGAGTTACATAAGTTTAAAAAATTTTTAAAAACTGACATAATCCAATGCATTTGCAGAAGCCCACAGGACTGAGGCTTGTATAAATAAGGCTTAAAATTATGGCATTTATGCTGTCAGCAATATGAACTTTAGTAAAATCTAGAATTATGCACCAGTACCAGGTTTCCCACCTGGAGTATGACCCATTAGCAAAGTAAAATTTCATAGCTTCATGCTTAATATATCCTTATTTCCTTATTATAAATACTTTTCAAAATTTCTCTACTTGTTTTCCCTCTTGCTAGAGTGTCACTATATTATAAATTAAATTCAGAGACAATGATATGGAATATTTTAGGAATAGTCAAATACATAGACAAAAAGTTTATGATGTTTAGGAAGAATAATCCTTAGTAAATTTAGTGTTTATTATTATAAACTTAAGTCATCTAAAGAAGACTACTTAGTCATCCTCTGAAATGTTTAGCAATCCATAGCCCTAACAGAAATCACATCAAATATATTTTACCAAGTGGGAAATCATTTCTGAAGCATTGCTTTTTACTATTATGCTGGCTAGCCTTTAAGCTCTCTGCAAAGTGTGATTTTTTTTAATATTCAATAATGTGTCTTATTATAACATTGCACTAAATTTGGTTAAGTTGCTAACAAAAAGGTAGTTCCATGGTTAAAATAATTTTATAACCCACAAAACTGCTTTGGAGCATTGAAGCTGTCTACACTATCTGACCAAAGTGAGGTTTCAATTTGCAAACACAGCTGGAAACCTTTGAAAGCAACTTCCAGATGCCATGACAGAGCCCCTTCCAGGTTTTGAACAGCTCCTGTCAAAATGACAACCTGGAAACAGACAGGCTATGCCTGTGGGAAATGAAGTGTTTCTCATCTCATAGCTTCCAATTTCAGAGGTCCCATAAGCCAAAACAGAGACTTATAATTATCTATCTGTACTTTGTGATCCTACTGGGTTTCAGAAACTGCTGAATCTCATTAGTGCAGTGGTTCTCTTACTCTGGTTAACTATAATATCATCTAACAAATTACTTAGCATGCCAAAGTCTGGGACCCAACTCCAGATATTTGATCCCATATAGCAGAGGTAAGACTCTGGGGTGTGAATTTTTAAAATGCAACACAGGAGATTCTGCTGTAGATAAACTTAGTGGACACCAATTCACTGAGTAATTGAAAGTAACATTACAAACAAGAGAAGCCATCCCTAAGGCTTTCTCATACAACACAGCGAAAATTACATTTTGCTTCTGTGTTAATTCCGCTCAAAATTCATAATCTGAGTCTCATAGCAAAGAAGTACTAGATGAATTTTATAAAAGAAGCATTCTATGAACTATCTGGCCTGTACTGTTACAAAATATCAGGGAAGAACCAGAAAGGCTGAGAAAAGTCCAGATTAAAGACATGCCTAAGTTGATATCAACAGTGACAGGTCATAAGGAAATTGGAACTTTGACACTCAAGGAATAAACAAGGTGTTGTACCCCTTGAATTTTTTTAATTTATTTTTTCATATAATCCTAAATTTCAACCTGAGGAAGCTGGTAAACTACAGACACTAATGAAAGTAGATGCAAAGACATTATTTTCAAACCTTTCATTGCTACACAAAGGATCAGGAAAACCTCAAGCTGAAAAACAAAATTTTAGACAATAGCTGCTCTACTTCAAGTGACACACAACCATGACAGAAAAAAAATCTATGCCATAATACCAAAGCCCAAGAAATTGAGTCTAGATTTTTACCCATATCAGACCATTACAAGCCTTCTGTGATGGGATCTGAGAAGAAAGTAAGGAACCAAGAATTTCATCCTCTCTACAAGGTAACCAATCCTCCCCCATAACTGATTCTCCTGCAGTGAGACACCCCTCCCTCTTATCCACCAGGCTGGTGTCAGAGGATGCCTACTAGACAGGCTGGACTTCTACTATCACCTAGCAGTAATGAGGCCACCCCCACCAGGATGTCAGTGAGGCCAGATGGGTTGCTAGATATACCAATTCTGTCCAACAGTAACAAGCAACCTCTTCTTCAAGAATCGAAGGAAGCTCAGTAGAGGAATCTGGACTTAGGTACCCAACTGACAAGAATGATGTGTCATCCCTGCCCCTGCTAAAGCAATGTCAGACAAAACTATACAAAACAGAAAGTTTAAATAATACCTAAAATCTTATAATACCCAAATGTCCAGATTTCAATGGAAAACTACTCTTTAAACTAATAACCAGAAAGATCATACACTGAATGAGAAATAGGACAATAGTACTGAACCTCATGAGTCTTCTGATGGTAGGACACAGAACAATAACACTTTAATAGACAAGAAGCAAATTCCTTTGTTACAACTCCAAACCAGAGAAGCCTGCTACATAGGGGGGCACATAGAGGGTTTAACTGGGGTCAAGGTAAGAGCAAATTGGTGAATATAACAGTTGACATATAGTAAGCAAGGTGGAGTTATCTAGGTTTCCCTCAACCTTTGTGGACTGGATAATTTAAATAATTTCACGGGCCCCAGGGCATAAGGGCTGTCCCTATGTATTTATCACATGAATTTGGAGTATGAACACCTGACAAAGGGGTACAGGAGAGAGCAGGATGCATTTGGAGTACATGTTTAGTAGTCTTATAGAATGGGAGCCTGATGAGGAAATTATTGAGGTAAGTGGGATAGCAGTTTAGCAAACAGTAAAGGGCGATTGAGAGATTTTAGTATGACTTAAAAACTGAGCCAAGACAGCATTTGTGAGATATTGCAACAAGAGTTAAAATAGAGAAAGAATACACTGAACCCCTAAGTCTAACATATTTTGCAATATGCTTGGAACCTAATAGGTTATCAACTAATGCCAGTGAACTGATGAAGCATTTAAACTGCATATTATATGTGTTTTAGTCAGCTTTTTTGCTGTTGTGACTAAAAGATTTGACCAGAATAATTGTAGAGGAGGAAAGTTTACTTGAGAGCTCACATTTTCAGAGGTCTTAGTCCACAGAAGGCTGGCTCCATTTCTTGGGGCTCCAGATAAGGCACAGCATCATGGCAGGAGAGCGTGGCAGAGAGAAGTAGCTCACATCAGAAAGAGGAGAGCAGATTCCACTCTCTAGATACAAAATATATACTCCATAGCCATGCCCCCACTTAACCACTTCCTGCAGCCACATCCCACCTGCCTCCAGTTACCACTCAATTAATCCCACTAGGGATTAATTCAATGACTGGGTCAAGATTGTCACAATCCAATCATTTCTCCTCCGAATCTTCTTGCATTGTTTCACACATGAGCTTCTGGTAGACACCTCATATCCAAATCATAACAATGTTGAATGAAATAAGCTTTGAATTTGGATCACACAACCAAAGCATTGGCACTAAAGAACTTACCTCTGTGCTCTTCAATTTTCATATTACTGGGGGCAAGGCACAGTTGATAATTGAGCACATTAATCTTTTGGTGACAGGCTGCTGTTTGTTAGCCCTGATTGTGTCTCCAAAGAACCATTCACAGCTGTGAGTTTATTCTTTCACAAGAAAGAGATATGAGATAAATAAACTCTTATATTATAAGGTCTATAATTTTCTTGGAAATAACTTGTAAAATAATGCTCATTGGTCTAAAGAAAGAAGAATAAGTCTTCCTAAAATGGTCACAAATGATGACTTCATCTTCATGAAATTAAGTTTGGAAAAGGAAATGATGTCTAAGTCAGGATGCATGTAATTTGGACCTGACCCTATTAATCACTATTTGTATAACATCAAGCAAGTTCTCACTGTTTCTGGGTTACATTTTTCTCACTGGGAAAATAAAATACCTATAAGTAATGGTGAGATTGGTAGGAATAAGAAACTAAAGAGAGAAATATTTTTAGACTGGGTAATTTGTAAATGTCTTTGAGCAAATGTCTAATTTCAACTGTCAGTTCTATGGTTGTTATCACAGACAGCAGTAGACGTAAGAAAAAAAAACATAAACTTACACATTTGGCTTAATTGAAAAATAGTAGGAAAGAACTCTAAACTCAAGTAATTGCCAACATTAACAAGCCACAGTATTAGTTACTCAAGCATTCCCTTATAAAATAAAAAGAGTACTAGGAATGGTAAGAGAGAATGCCACAGTTGATCTATTGCTCATTGGTTTAAATCATTTATAATTCATTTTTCACTTATTTACTTGAAATAACTACTTATTATACATAGTTCTCTTTAAAAAGTGGGTATCAGGGAGTGGGATAGGTATTCAGCCAGAGAAGCTCTAGATCTTTTCACCCAGGATCATAAAGTGTTAGGGAAACAAAATTTGTTCATAAATAGCTATAATTCAAAGTAGAAAACTAGAAGAGGGCATTTCAAAACATGGAAAATTATAAATTGTTCTGTCTTGTATATCTACCTCAAAAATGCTAATATCTATCCATTTATCCACCAATATAGATAGATAATATAGAGATATATAGATAAATATTGATATCAACAGTATAAATTCACCAGTAAATAAAAAGGGCACTTTATCATGACCAAGTCAAGTTCATTTCAATAAGTGAAATGTTGGTTTGCCTTAGAAAATAATGCAATTCACCAAGTAATTAAATGAGTGGGAACAAACAGATAAATACCATGCATAATTCTAAATCAATTATGTAAATTAGTAAAAAATTAATAATATATTATATAGATAACACTGTTCACAAAAAGTGGTTATTGAGCTGGGCATGGTGGCACCGCCTGTAATCCCAGTGGCTCAGGAGACTGAGGCAGGAAGATTGCGAGTTCAAAGTCAGCCTCAGCAACTTGGCGAGGCCCTAAGCAACTCAGTGAGACCCTGTTTCTAAACAAAATACAAAAAAGGCTGGGGATGTGAATCAGTGGTTGAGTTTCCCTGAGTTCAATCTCTGTTCCCCCCCAAAAAAGGTGGTTATTGTTGGTGAAGTGGCACATACCTGTAATGCCAGCAACTCAGGAGGCCGAAGCAGGAGGATCACACAATTTCAAGGCCAAACTTGGCAATTTCGGAGGAGCTTGTCTCAAAATCTAAAACAAAGGGCAGGTGGGCTGGGGATGTAGTTCAGTGATAGAGTGTGCACCCCTAGGTACTATCCCTAGTGACACCCCCTTCAAATACATAACTAATATAACTACCCCTAAGTTTTGTCTGCATATAGTGATTTCCTTCTACAGAAAGTAGTATGGAAAGGAACAGAAAAAGAGAAGCATTATAAAAGGAACTTGACACACACTGGCTCACACAGGCAAGCAGGTTAGCACCATCAATGGGAAGTATTTTTTTAATAATTAAAGATTCTAGCTTTTGGACAAATTCTTATGTGTGAATTTTCAGGCCCAACCACAGGCAAGTACAAAATCTTTGTCTGGCAGTCCTCAGGGACAGCAGCTGTCCTTCTCACAACCAATCAGGCACAAATAGTGTCCTATACAGTCTCCAAGGGAAGTGGACAAGGACTTAGGACTGCTTGACTGGCTATCTTACACACACCTACTTCCCTAGTCCAGGGAACTCCATTTGAAGATTTCCTCAGAAGGAGGCTTTGAAAACAACTTTTCCATTCTGACTCAATATTTTTCCACTCCCAGGCCTCCCCCTTTCCCTTAATTCTTGAGCCTTACCCTCTGTAAAACTATAGGAACATTTTATTTGGGGCTTCCAGGCAGGAAGGTGATTCAAATGCCTATTGTGATCTACCTGACACTTGACCAGTGAACTAATCCATGGGGTAAATGGAACAGTGGTAGTTACACTTTCTCTGATTTAGCACATTGCTTATAGCATCACAGAAAGTAATTAAAGCCTTGCCTGGAACTTTCATTTCAGGCATGTTTCTTTAATTGGCTCCCCAACACCTGGCAGCTCAAGTCTCTTTCTAGCTCCACTGAACTGCACACCAACAGCATGCATCCTTGATATAATGAGCTGAAAATGGCACCCTACATCTGTATTCTTTAAATGAGAAATTTCCTATTCAATCCAATTCATTTAATTATGTCTCTTCTCCTCATTATATGAAAAAAATGATGAGATAAATGTCAGACATTTGATAAAATACCTAACTGGTATTTTCAGAATTGCCAATGTCATTAAAAGCAAGGAAAATGTGAGAAATCATAATAGTGAAAAGAAACCTATGGGGACATGGCATCTAAATGAAATGAGGCATCCAGGAAAAGCCTCTGAAACAGAAAAAATCACCAAGTAGAAACTAAGGATCTCCGAATAAAGCATGACTATCAATATAGATAACAGAAACATATCAACATTAACTCATTAACGGAGATACATATACCATAGCAATGAAGATGTTAATAATAGTGATACGTGGTGCGTAGGAAAACATGTACTACTTTCTCTTTTTTTTTTCTGAAAAACTCTCCTCAAAAAACCCTATTTAAGAAAAAAGAAATAAGAGCAAAACTTGTTCCATGATTTCATCATCACAAAAATTGACTAATTAATTAATTATATAGATAAAAGCACACCGTGGAGAAAACAAAAATGTTAAAAGTTGTCTTTCTTTGACAAACTCAGGGGTGCATGCCTGTCATCCCAGTGACTTAGGAGGCTGAGGCAGGAGGATCACAAATTTGAGCCAGCCTCGGGAGGCTCTAAGCAATTTAGCAAGACACTGTCTCAAAATAAAAAATAAAAAGGGCTGGTGATGGTTATATGGCTTAGTGGTAAAGCACTGATATCAAAAAAAAACAAAAAGAAAGAAAGAAAAGTTAAGTCTTTGAAAGAATAATGCAGTTGAAAAACTTTTTGGTTGGCTAATCAAAAAAAAAAAGACTTATTAGATCATAGCAATAAAAAGACATAACTACAGATTTTAAATACTTAAAAAATACTTAAAAATACAATGAAGGGAGAGTATAACAATTTAATGTCAATACATTTAATATTAAAGTAATAATCATAAAAATACTAATAACAATAAATGCTGGCAAGAGTATGACTTATACATTATTGGTAGGGCTGCAAATTAATACAGTCACTTTGGAAAGCAGTATAAAGTTTTCCCAAAATACTAGGAATGGAACTTCCATATGATCCAGCTACCCATTTCTTGGTATTTATCCAAAAGAATTAAAATCAGCATACTATAATGATACATGCATACCCATGTTTATAGCAGCACAATAGTCAAACTATGGAACTAGCAAGTGTCTGTCAATGGATCAATGGATAAAGAAACTGCGGTATACTTATACAATGGAGTTTATTCCATCATAAAGAAGAATGAAATTATGTTATTTCCTTTTAAATGAATGAAACTGGAGAACATCGTGCTAAGTGAAATAAACCAGCCTTGGAAAATTCATTTTCAAGTTTTTCTCTTATATGCAGAAGCCAGAAAGAAATAAGGAATTTTAGAAGTTCAGGGGAATTTCATGAACATAGAAGAGAGAATAGTGAAAGAGAGGAAGAGAAATGAGTGGGAGGGAGGAGTGATGGGAAAGCGGAGGAAGAACGGAATGAAATTAACCAATTTCATTGGTTAATTTGTCACGTGACGTATGGACAAATCATAATGTATTTTACTTTTAAGTAGAACTATAATGCACTAATTGGGAAAAAAAATATCAAGGCCAGGAATGGTAGGGCTTGCCTGTAATTCCAGCAGCTCAGGAGGCTGAGGCAGGAGGATCTCAAGTTAAAAGCAAGCCTCAGCAAATTAGACTCAGTTGCAAATTAAAAAAAAAAACAGGATGAGGATATGACTCAGTGGTTAATCACCTCTGGGTTCAATTCCTGGTACAAAACACCCCCCCACACACACGCACACACATCAATAAAGAAGATTTAAGGTGAAATTCCTTAAAAAATAATCCAAGTCCCTCAAATGGCCAGAAAAGTTAGAGAAATGAAAGAGGCCTAAATCTATTAAGTAACTACAATATACAACTTAAAAGCACTCCTCAAAGAAAGGCCTTTTCATTAATGCCTTCACAACTGAAATCCTTTAAATATCTTTCTTTCTTTCTTTCTTTCTATTGAAGATTGAACTCAGAGGCACTCAACCACTGAGCCACATCCTCAGCCCTATTTTGTGTTTTATTTAGAGACAAGGTCTCACTGTCTGTGAGACAGCACCTCGCTGTTGCTGAAGCTGGCTTTGAACTCATGATTCTCCTGTCTCAGCCTCTCAAGCCACTGGGATTACAGGCATGCACCATAGTGCCCGGCTTCCTTTAAATATTTTTAAATGATAAAAGACCTCTTCCATAATTTTATTTCAGGGAAAATAAAAAGATTAAAAGCTAAATATGATCTGTGAAGTCAGGACAATATTTAAATGCAAGGGAATATTTCCAGAGAGGAAAAGTTTAGATCAATACTTCCAGTGAACAAAGATGAGAAAAACCTAAAGCAAAAATATTATTTTATTGAATTTAGCAATAATTAATAATAGATTCACTTCAGAATATAAAGTTAGTTTAAATTTAAAAACCAATGAATATAATTTAGCATCGTAATAGAAAATAAAAGCATAGTAGCACTTGAAATAGGTAATAAAATCAAATAACATTCATGACAAATAAGAAACCCTTTGCAAATTAGAAATAGAACAAATATTCTTAATCTGACCCATAAATTTACACATATAATGGAGATCCTCACCAATGCAAAAAATCAAGAAAATAAGTGAAAGTTATATGAATTAGAAAATAATTATAATTTTTAATAAATTTACAGTTAAAATAATTACATAGACAAACAAAATCTTCATGTAAATATTAAAATTAGCATTTTCACAAGGTAACTAAACATATGATTGGGTTTATTTTAATATATTAGCAACAAATAAGTAAAAATTTGAAATTATAAACTATTACCATTTATGGTAGAATCAAAATTATCACACATAAGAATAAGTACAGCTGAACACTGTGATGCATGTCTGTAATTTAGTGACTCTGGATGCTGAGGCAGGATGACAAGTTCAAGGTGAGCATCAGCAATTAAGAGGAACTCTGTCTCAAAAAAAGGCAAACAAACAAAAAAAGTTTGGGGATGTACCTCAGTGGTAAAATACCCTGATTTCAATCTCTAGTACTGGGCATTGGAAAAAAAAAGAATAAGTCTAATGACAGATGTGTAGTATTTCACAGCCAACAAACCCAAATCACTACTTATATAATATCTAAAGAAAACCCTCATAAAGTCAGGGGTATTCAATGTTAGTCAATTATTCAATTATTTAAAGACATCAGTTCTCCACTCATTTATTTATAAATTCAATGTAGTCTCATCTGAAATTCTAGAAGGTATTTTTTCTTTGTAAGTTGATGAAGTGATTCTGTAATTCATTTGGAGATATAAAGAGATAAGAATGGGCAACACAATCTTAGCAATTAACCTCAAAGATTTTGAGGTCACAGCCTGGGCATGGTTGCACACACCTGTAATCCTAGAAGCTCAGGAGGCTGAGGCAGGAGGATCACAAATTCAAAGCCAACCTCAGCAAGTTAGTGAGGAGCTAAGCAACTTAGTGAGACCCTGACTCTGAATAAAGTATCAAAAGGGCTAGGGATGTGGCTCAGTGGTTTAGCACTCCTGGATTCAAACTCTGGTACCAAAAAAAAAAAAAAAAAAAGATTTTGAATCACATAACCCAAGAGAGACTGGAAGGTGGACAGGAAGGAGGAAACATTGGTCAATAGGTACAAAGTTTCAATTAGAGAAGAGGAATATTTCCGGTGATATATTGTACAGCATAGTGACTATAGTTAATATTTTATTGTGCATTTCAAAACAGCTAAAAGAGAGGATTTTAAATATTATCACTATAGGAAAAGATAAATGTTGAGGTGATGAATATGCTAACTAGCTGATGTGATCAGTCCACAATGTACACATATCAAAATGCACACATAAATATGTATAATTACTGTCAAATAAAAATAAAAAATCATAAAAAAGTGATTTTAAAAGATGAAAATTTTCCCAGTAGGAAAAAGTTGAAAGCTCAGTTTTACCCCCCGCCACACACACACAGATACCACATGATCTGACAAAATGGCAGCACTGCCTTGAAGTGGTGCCGAAAGTAAATTTTCATTCAATGATTCTGTGTCAACTAGATATGTATGTGGGGGGAAAGTGACAGATACATCATAGAGAACATTTTAAAAATCAATTCCAAATTAATTTGATACCTAAATGTAAAAGGCAAAATTGTCAAGTTTCTAAAAATAACATAGGAGAAAATTTTTGCAACCTCAGAATGTAGGAAATTATTTAAAAACAAAAGTCCAAATTAAGGAATAGGGAAAATATTGCTAAACTTAACTCATTAATAGTAAAAATTTAGGTTGACCAAGATCAAAGATGAAAAAGTCAGTTCCAAAAGATGATCAGATGTTTGCTGTGTGTGTTTTATAAAAAGCCTTTAGAGATACTTGTTCCTAAAATTTAGAAAAGACACCCAATCCAAGGCAACCAAAATATAACATAGGCTTGTGTCCTGAGGAAACAATCACGAAAGAAGAAACCCAATGGCCAGTAAAAAATGTGTAAAAGTGTTTGAGATTCATAGCCATTTATGCAATGCAAATTAAAATGCCAACTTGATATCATCACACTGAGTAACATTAATCTTGATACATTTTCACTTTAAAGATGATAATGGCAAGTGTTAGTGGGAATAAAGAACAGTTTTGAGCCCACCATTTCTGAAATGTAAACAGTATGATAGTATCTGATAGGATCATATGAACTCTCTGTCCTAGCAGGAAAATTACATTCCTAGGTGGATTATAATCAACAGAAATCCTTGCACTATATCCCTTGTATTATATCCATCATTAATATCCAGCTGTAACATAGCTGAAGACAAGGACAGGTTATAATTGTTCAGAGAAACTTCTAGAATTCTGGTAGTATTCCACATCATGCTGCATGCAATTGTTGAGTGTTTTATTTTAGCTCACTTTATACAAATTTATTGAGCTGTCCATTCATATTTTGTTCAATTGTCAGGATGTGATTTTATTTCAAAAAATTTTTTTTGACTTAAGGAAAATAAAAGGGTTATTTTAGGAAATTGATGAAAATGCCAGAGAGAGGATTGTTATGGACTGACTTGTGTCCTTCCAAGGTTCATGTTAAAGCCCTAACCCCAGTGTGACTGGGCTGAGAGATGGTACCTATGAGGAAGTAATTAAGGTTAATTGAGTCAGTAAAGGTGGCGGCTCTGAATCAATAGAACTGGTGTCCTTAAAAGAAGGGGCTCCAGAGCTCTTTGTCTCTTCAAGCAAGAAACGCCATATGGGCACACAGGGAAGTAGCTCCTTCATGTTTTCTGTGGATATTACCTGATCTTAAGAGAAACTAAATTATTAATTTGCACTCTTTTTTTATTGCCAGAATAGTACATTATCAAGTTTATTATTTAAGAAGAGAAATTCTCCAAGATACAGATATAGTTCTATTAATAAAGAAGCTGAGTAATTAGAATAATGTAGCTCAGAAACTGAATTATCAGTTTCTTTGGGGGAAAGGATAAAACAGCTGTAATTTGCAATAGTGGTGTTACAGAAAGCTTTGGTCCTTGTCCCCAAAGCCAATTCAATAATGAGGACACAGTTTTGAGAAAAAGGAGAAAGAAGGTTTATTGCTTTACTAGCAAAGGAGAAGCACAGGGGACTCCGGTCCCAGAAGTTATGATTCTGCCCATCAGGGAGAACAGAGGGTTTTTAAAGAAAAGATCCATTGCAACTGTTCCCTGTGGGGGGTTGTGATTCACTTGTTGATCTGGGAGATAGCCATTCCTTACATCTGGAGCCATCCCTGAAGTCTGAACTACTTGGTTTCTGTGGTGGGTGTATGCCAGAAGACAGATAATTGAGCCTAAAATGGGAAAAAGGTAATTCTGTCCCTCCCTCCAGGTTAGGGTTGGAGAGAGGTAGAAGAGGAAAAGGAAACATATCCTTTTAAAAATAAGCCTCAAATATTCAAAGCATGAAGTGGACCACTGTTACATTGATATTTGCACCGAGTCAATCTATATCTGCTAGTATTTTATTTTAATGTATCATCAAGGGAAATGAGAGACACACTTCCTCATTAATTTTGCCTTTATCTCTGTATAGTTTTCTAAAAGAAGAGCACAAAGTATCATGTATCTGACAGCAAAGTTGTTTTTTTTTTTTTTTTTAGTACTGAGGATTGAACCCAGGACACTTAATCACTGACCTATATCTCCAGCCCTTTTAAAATATTTTATCTAGACATAGAGTCTTGCTGAGTTCTCAGGGCCTTGCTAAATTGCTGCGGTTGGCCTTGAACTTGCAATCCTCCTGCCTCAGCCACCAGAGCCACTGGGATTACAAGAGTGCCCCATCGTCCGGCAGCAAAGATTTTTATCTCCTTCCTTTTTCTGAAAAAGGTAGGTGTTCTTTGGAACATCTTTAGTATAACAATGACAACTCTAGTTTGGATTTCTGGCATGATTATGTCCTGTAAATTCAACAGAAATGTGTAGTTCAAAAGGAAACCGATGATTAAATAAGTCATTGTAGTTATAAATTCCCTTTTATTGAATATCATAATGAAATATAATTTCCTAGCAAATACATCTATTTATCTTCTGTCCTTGGTGGAGGAAGTTTTTTACACAAGAACCCTGAAACTTCCTGTTGAATATAGATTCTGATCTGAGCTGGAAGGTCTGGGGACACCCATTTCTGAGACAGGATCTGAAGCAAAGCAACACAGTTCCCGTAGAGCTCAATGCTAGGTGTCCCCAAAGTCAGTTCTCTTCTAACTACATCACTGGCCAAAACTATGCTAAGGTTCCTCTGACTGACTCTACCGTGGATAGGTTTCTTTCAGACCATAGGCCCCTGGTCTCCCTTTTTTCAGACATTTATTTTAGATATTTATAATTGCAAATTCTTTCTCTGCCCCTTTAAGGCGCAAAGCTCTCAGACTCTCACTAGTTTACAATCCCTGAAAGCTATTCTTAAGGGCCTGGGAGCCATCTTTTTAAAATAAAATCATCAAGAAAACAGTATCCCTATCTCCCAGTTTCTGTGGAAGGGCAGGTGCCTAAAGCTGCATCAATTAGCGAACAAAGAAGGCTTGATCACACTGAGGAGCTTTTCTCTACTGCCTTCCAGTACTCTTCCACTAGCTCACCTGAGCACTTAAAAAAGCTCTCACCTTTTATTTTGGAGAAATTGAGTTCAATCTCACTCCCGTCTTTCAACCATCTTGAACAGTTTGTTTAGCCTGTTAGCTCTATCCAGTGCAATTTTTTCTCTTACATCTCACTGTCCTTACCTTCCAGGTGTGAATTCAGCGTAGATCTCTTTTCAGCATTCATTTTAATGATCAAGAACTTGACAATGATCCCAAAATAAAAAGCCTGCATGTCTCCTTTCTAATGCTTACATAGAGTCCTAGATGACATGTGGACCTGATGCACAATATGACATTCATATTTTTATTGAAGAGCGAAGTGTATTTATATACGCTGGTCCTCTGTGCAATCACTAACGAGGAAAAAAATATCCATGAATTATAGAAAGAAGAGGAAGCTAACATTTATAGTGAGTGTGCCAGGCATTCACGCTGCTATTTTTAATATAAATTTTCTTATTTAATACTTAAAAACACCAAAAGAGAGAAATTATCATCTCTCTGTTTTGCCGATAAAAAAATAGAAATGAGAAAGGAGAAATACGGCAGAGTCAAAATTCTCACCCGTGGCTGTATGACCAAATACTTAAAATTTTTTTTTAGTTCCAGATAACTTTTTTGTATTTAGCCTGGATATTCTTGCCAGTTATTTAAATATACCCGTCATTATTAAATATTCTTGGGAATAGGAGGTCCTCAGACTGAAAAAGAGGGAAAAAAATTGAAAGAAAATTTCAGTTCAGATACTCAAATCTTTCTATTTATCTAGCATTTTAAAAATTATTTTAAATCGCTTAGTGACATTTTTCTCACAAATTTTTGAGAGGCAAAGATGAGGCGTAGAGAGGAAATGGGACTGACATGAATAAGAAGTCATCAGATTCCAATCTTGTAATTAGAGGAAATTTTTCCAATACAACCCATACTATTAGAAAGCAGTCATTCTTAATTTCAGAAGTAAAAGTTGACTATCTCACTAGAGCTGCAAATAATGAATATGAAAGTGTGGTGACGAAGGAACATTTGTGTATAAAATACTTTCCAAGCTTTCTCCCCATAAAACAGGAATAATGATCTTATTAAAATTTCTGGAAATCACTGTGTCAGATCTTTTACTTATGTAACAGTATTTATGAATGATAACATTAGGTTGTCATTAGGAATCTTGGAAATCTGAACTGAGAATAGCATCCATAGAGCTGTGTGTTAGGGAAAGCAGAAGGGGGAATAAGATTTAAAACTTAGGTCAGTTCAGATCCAGGATTAATCTCATCTTCTTTCTGAAGGCATTATTCTGTCTTTCAGTGGAGTTTTCATCAAGTTTTAGGGTAGATTTTCATTCATTTGAACTGTGTCCTTTTTACAATTGGTTCAAGAATGAGTATGTAATCTCTAGTGCTCTAATTAAAGTAAATTTCCTTCTCATTGCAATGTAGAAACAAACTTATAGCCTAAAGATATAAGACTTAGAATTATTGTAGCCAAAAAAGATGAGACAATGCAGTTGGGTGATCTCTGTATGGAGCCATGAACAGCTATGTAGGTAATCCAGAGTAGTGGAGCCCAGAAAGTGATGTTGCTTGAATCCCTGATCAGAACCTGATCTTTCTAATTCATACCTACTTCTCTACTCATTTACATTAGACATCAAGTTCACCTTTTTCTTAAAGCAGTTTTGAGACCAGGGCAAAGGACAGGTAGCTCATAATCAAAAAAAAAAAAAGAGGAAATGAGTAGATCGCACTTCCCCAACATGTTGCTAATGGCCTCCAGGGGAGGGGAAGGATCACACTTTACAACACAAGCAATCACCTCCTAGATGGCTCTTTTGTTTTGGTCACCAGATAGGCAAGATGTGAGGAGAGGGCATGAGAAGAAAGGAAACCTGAAATCTATACAAGGGTAGGACACCCCACTCCCTTGGCACCAGCTCTGTGGGTACCCTCCTTTCCAGAGGAGTCTCCTCTCTCCTCTCTTTTCTATCCCTTAAATAAAAAAAACTTGTTTTCTTGCCTTGGTGTTTCTAGGGTTGTTTAATCATGAACACCAGGGGAATGAGGACCCAATCCTGATTTTTAAGACCAGTTTCAATTTGATTTAGGTTTCTCCTTTTAGATCTAAAAGCAATATTTAAAAAGCAGACTCTAAAGATAAAAAAAATAGACCTCTTCAGAGAAAAAATCACAGTGAATGAAGCACAGTACTGACAGGGTTGTGAAGGCTTGTTTCAGAGGCTGAGATGAACAGGCACCCACAGATGCTGGCTGACATCTCTTGTTCCTGTGCACTCCTGAAGGAAGACAGTCATGGTAAAGAGTGAAGCAGGAGGCATCACATTACCTGACTTCAGATTATACTACAAAGCTATAGTAACAAAAACGGCATGGTACTGGCATCAAAATAGACATGTAGACCAATGGTATAGAATAGAAGACACAGAGACAAACCCACTTACATACAGTTACCTTATACTAGATAAAGGAGCCAAACACGTACACTGGAGAAAAGAC
>PVHX01010142.1:0-71948 GCA_004024805.1 Geosciurus inauris | reverse complement strand
CTAAGCAACTCAGTGAGACCCTGTCTCTACATAAAACACAAAATAGGGCTGGGGATGTGGCTCAGTGGTTGAGTGCCCCTGAGTTAATCTCTAGTACCAAAAAAAAATATGCAACATTAAGATTCATAATCAGGGATTATAAACTCAAATGCCTTCAGAGTTCCAAGCAGGTAAACCTAATGAGTAAATCAGGCTGGTGTAGTACTGTAGGGAGTGGCAGTGACTGGGGTAAACTGGAGAAGGCTTTTCCTCTTACAAAAGAGTGGCCACTGCTTGGGCAGAGCCAATGGTTTGGGACTAGCCAATGGGCCTGGACAGGTAGACCCAAAGTGATGGGTCTTATATTTTATGAGAACCTGAAAGTCCACTTTTTGTTTTTTTGTTTTTTTGAAATTGGTGGTACTTTACATCACCAGCCCTTTTCATTTTTTATTTTGAGACAGGGTCTTGCTAAATTACTTAGAGCCTTGCTAAGTTTCTGAGGCTGGTCTTGAACTTGTGTTCCTCCTGCCTCAGCCTCCCTAGGGTTAGAGGTGTGTGCCACCACACCTGCCTGGAAATCCTCCAGTTTTTACAGTTAATAAAAACAAACTAAGATCCCGTGAGGGTAAATCAATGCACATACAAACAGTCCTAGAGTTATCGATTTACAACCTGCAACTCAAATGTTAGGGGATGGATTCAAGCACCCTTGACTGACAGGGATTGAAAAATAGGATAAAATAAGATGCACTCAAGTTCTAGAGTCTCTTAGTTCTCTGGAAATAAGCTTGTGTCTGTGTGTGTGTGTGTGGGGGGGAGATGTATTGATAAGTAGAAGTAACTTGCTAATAACTCTTCACCTAATCTTATTTTGTTTAGATGCATGTGACCTAGGACCCATGTTGCTTGTCTCATGAATAAATGGGTCCTTGGGAAGCTTGCTTCCCTTACCGTGTGCTGTGCCACATCGGCCCCTCATTCTGAAGCAGAAACTGTTTTGTGTGGCTGTGACAATTGTGAGCCAATATATGGGACAGTAGGACAGAATATGACATCAAGGATGTCATGGAAAATTTGGGGCATCTGTTAGTCATGTCATGACATTTCCACAGCAGAGAAGCAAGAGGAGGATGTTTCATGACATGTGGAGCATGAGGGACTGTGCTCACCACGTGTCTCTCATCTGCTATGCATCTTACCTTTGGTCCCTCAGCGATGTGGACACACCAGTTTCCTTCAGCAGGAAGCCTGAGCCTAGAAATGGTTTTACAGGAAGAAATTGCTTAGGAATTGACTAGAAAGGGTGAGGGACATGGTGGGCATTTTGTTCAGTTCTCAACTGACTTTGCACTGGTTTCCCTGTCCTTTGGGAGGAGTGGGGGTATTGGTTTTACTCTCATGTAATGTTTTCCTGGTGATAAAAGACAGGAAGGTAAGTTCTTGGTACCAAAGGCAATAACTCTGGATGGTCATAATTAAATCCAGTGTGTGCCGTCCAAGGGACAGTGTGCTTTTGCAGGCAACTCTGGCTATCAGTGTTGCTTTAGGTGATCTACAGTTTGCCCAGTGTGTACTAACTAAAGATCATAATCAGAGAGGAGAGGAAAAAGGCAATATCCAGCTACCCTCAGTACTTCTCCACCCGGGACGAACAAATAACCCCCTCCCATTTCAACAAACATAGACCTATAAAGTTAGGGCTGACTCATGCTATGGTTTGGAGAATGAAATATAAGTGATGCCTGAATCCTGAGATCATGCACCGAACAAAGAATGTTCTTGCTCTTCCAAGAACTCTGATTTCCTAATAAAAAACCTAACTCATGGTGGTGCATGAATAAAAATCCTAGGTCAAAGTCAATTGTCAATACTAAGTTGAAGGCAGACCCAGTCAAATAACTTCATCTTTCAGGGATTCTAGGAAATGAAGTAGCCTGACCTATTAGGTAGTTAAACTGCCCCCTATTATTGAGTTTTGGTTCATCAGGCCAGTGAGGCTTGAAAGAAATGCATCTGTGAAAACCAAAGGTAGATTTTGATAAACTGGTCCTTAAAGTTACTGAATTAAATGAATCCCTGGGGCACCTGCAAGTTCTGTGATCCTAAAGCTGGCTTTTTCAAATATATTGGAGAACCTCTAGCAATGCAATAAATAAAAGATAGATTTGAAAGCTACTATCTAAAACAAGCTCCTTTCCTCTTTAGCTGTTCTGGCACTTGGCTTCTCTTAATGCAGCTGTCATGTGACCTCACCCAGTGTACCACTTGTGGGAAATGGTAAAGAGATGACAAAAGTATGCTCCCTCTTCTGAGGATTTTACCCTGACTTTAATAGTTCAGGGCAACACAGTGAGGGCTCAGTCCATACTGGTGGAACAGAGAAGGCTGCTCATTTTGCCTGCAAACATCAGAAGGACTTCCTGGGGCTAAGGTGACTCTGACTCAGACTCGGGTGACAGTAGGAGGTGTCACTTGACTTAGAAGGGTGGTTAGGAAATTTTATGTTGTATGTGCTAAACATCCTTCTAGCCTGGATTTTTATGTGTAATCCATTTTCCTCTTTCCTTCTCTCTGTGCAATATTATCCTAGCTTCTCTATCCTCTGATTAAAGGCTCTAGTTAAACTTTCCATCTCAAGAGTTGTATTCATTCAGCCCTTAGATACTTACAAATTGTCTACTCACCTGACACTCTTGTTCCTGGGGAAAGCATTGTGCTAAACAGAAAATTCCTAAAGTTATTCTCAGTTATGGTCAAGAAATCACCAAGTCCTGCTTGCTATTCTCATGCTCCCCATTTATTCAGAACACAGTGTTGAAAAATATAAAGCATTTTAGCAGTTGAGTTTCTGTGGTTAAAAACAATAGATGGTGGCTAACTTAAGCAAGAAATGAAGTTCATTGAAGAGATATGGGGTGGGATATCTTCCCAATGGTTCACATCTGAATCCCTGAAACCTATTTTTTGTCTATTTTCTGTTCCTATGACAAAATACTTGAGACTGGGTCATTTATAAAGAATAGAAGATTGTGTGGTTCATGGATTCTGGAGGCATGGTTCAAGAGCATGTTCCAGCATTGGCTTGGATCCAGTGAGGGCCTTCTTTCTGCAAGATGAGATGATGAAGTCGCTACTAATCCCATGATGGCTTCCTCACCCTCATGACCTCATCTAATCCTAATTACTTCCCAAAGGTTTCACTTCCAGATTTCACTAACACGTGAATTTGGGGATTAAGTCCAACACATGAGCACTGGGAGGCAGGGGGCCAGCACATTCAAACTCTAGTACTATGCATGTGTTATCTCATACAGAAAAAGGGACTTGTAGAAGGGGTGAGGATTTTGAAATGGGGAAAATATTCTTGATTAAATAAGTAAAGTCTATGTAATCACAAGAGTCTTTATGAGAGGCCCGCAAAAGGGCCAGAATGAGGAAAGGAGGCGTGAGACAGAAGCAGGTATCAGAGAGGCAGAGATTTGAAGATGGAGGAAGAGGCCACATGCCAAGCAATATAGGGGGCTTCTAGAAGCTGGAAAAGGCAAAGCATGGAGTGGAAGGCAGCCCTGCCAAGACGTTGTATTCAGGACTTCTGACCTCCAGAACTTGGGAACAAATTGGTGTATGTATGTGTGTGTGTGTTCAGGTGAAATTCATGTGACAATTCAGTGGCACTTAGTACATTCACAGTGTTGTACAACTGCTACTCAATCCACCTCCCACACATTTTCATGGTCCCCAAAAGAAACTCCCCATGTATTAAGAAGTTGCTTCTCATCCTTCTTTCCTGCCTCCCCCGAGTATCTGCGAATCTCTTCTGTCTCTATGGATTTATCTATTCTGTATGTTTCATATAAATGAACTCATATAATATGCGACCTTTTGTGTCAGTCTTTCATTAGCATAATACTTTTTATCCATATTGCAGCATGTATCAGTACTTTATTACTTTTAATGGCTGAAAAATATTTCATTGTATCACTATTTCTTTATCCATTCATCCATGGGTAAATGTTTGAGCTATTACTGTATTTTGGCTATTGTAAATAGTGCTGTTTTGAACATGTGTGTACTACTTGATCTACCTGTTTTCAATTATTTGGGGAATATGCCTAGATGGAATTACTGGGTCACGTGATAATTAACTATTTGGGGAACCTCCACTCTCATTTCCATAAGAGTAGAATCAGTTTACCTTGCCACCAGCAATATATGAGGATTCCAATTTCTCAGCATCCTCATCAATACTTGTTATTTTATGTTTTTTTAAAAATTATAGCTATCTCAGTGAGTGTGAACTGGAACCTCAGTGGTTTTCATTTGCATTTTTTTAATGACTTAGTTAAGGATTTTGTTACGTGCTTGTTGATCATTTAAATATCTTCTTTAAAGAAATATCCAAGATCATTTTTATTGGGTTGTTTGCCTTTCTGTTATTGAATTATTAAAATTCTTAATTACATAAATGCTCTTAATTTATGTTGTTGTAAGATATGAAGTGCATGGTAGTTTGTTATAGCAGCAACAGGAAATTTATCCTGGGAAGCTTAAGGAACTGAAAGAAAAGTTGAACAAACAAGTTGTGGAAAAGATGCTCTGAGATTCTGGAGAACACGGATTAATGCTGTGTCTATTCCAACTGTGTTTAGTTCTTGTGTGCCTGATTTAAGAGGGGGAGAGGGAACAGTGCACAGTGGTGCATACCTATAATCTCAGCTACTCGGGAAGCTGAGGCAGGAGGATTGTAAGTTTGAGCCCAGCCTGGGTAACTTACCAAGATCCTGTCTCAAAATAAAAGCTAAAAAGGGCTGGGGACATAGCTCAGTGCCTAGGAAGTGCAGGTCCCTGGGTTCAATTTCCAGCATCATAGAAAATAAAAGATGGGGAGGGTGGCTGGTATACCCTGGTTGTATCTGAGAAGGCCAGCCAAAGTGAGTATGAGTGGCATCAAGAAAGCATGTAAAAGAAATAGAGATACTGTTACAAAAATAAGAGCAAGTAGATGGTGGAAAGGCAAAGACAATAAGGATACACTCCAGGCATAAGAAGAAGGTAATGGTAAAGAATAATACCTTAAATCTAATAACATACAATTTAAAAATCTACCTCAGTCCAAGAGATAAATTTGGAATTATAAATAAGGAAGATGTGGCTGAGAACAAGCACCAGTAAGAAGACATAAGAGTTCAGTGGCTAGCTATCACAGGTCATATCAATCAAGGCATATTCTGAGAAAAGGAGGTGATAATCATATTCTGTTCTGCACTGGTCACACCATATTTCAGCGTGAGAAATTCCACTTTGTGCTTGATACCTTGAGGCATATAGGCAAAATGATGATCTTCAGAGATAAGATATCAGGAGGCTGGAATCATGCCTTTGGAATAAATGGCAGTTGTCAGAGAAATGGTCAGAAGAGTGTTGGGGACCCAGGACAAGTGAGGTTAAAACTGGTCATGTGGATTGAAGTCTGTGCCTGTTCTGTTGGTAAGGGTCATCCTTTTTGTTATTGGAGCAGAGCAAGAGATGCTTACAGAGGTTTCCTTCAGAGGAAAATGGGGACTTCTGCTTTGTTTACAGACCTTCTCTGTCTTTAGTTGCTCAAAAAAAGCAGCTTAAAATAATCCTTATGCCAAAGAGGCATATTTTGGGATCCAATATTCTGGTCTTCTCTAGTCACAACTTGGTGTGCTATATTCTGGTCTTATGCATATTCTTCCCTCTCTAAGATTTTGTGCGGCCTCCTGACCCTTACAGGCATCTGAATTTGGAGTTGCTGCTCTCCTGCGCTACTTCAGCTGAGACACTGCTTGGAGGGTGGGGGATGGGGCCACTGGATGCTGGGTTGGGTAGTTGATCAGAGGATGCTAGGTGGTCATTCTGTGGTGCAAGGGAAGCCATGCTGGTAGTATAGAGAAGTCTCCAAACTTTGTGCACCCCATCAGTAAAATAATGTTTGTATATGTGCTTTTCAAAATAAAAATTATTACATTAAGTTTATATGCACATACTACTATTGCTAGGTGCAATATATTATCAAGGTCATCATTAAAGATGACTCTAAGTCCATATTCCAAATAATCTCCATTATAATTTGGGATTTCTAGACCAAGTTTGGTTGGCAAATGTGAATTCTTAATATCTTTAATTAACTGTTTCTTGGCAGAATTTCAGTCTCTGGGACATTTTTTGAGGGTTGGGTTAGTTGAGGCAAGATATTATATTCCATAAATTCTACAACATCCACATTTCAGCATACTGCAGTAAGCTGAATGGGAGCAAACATGTGAGTCCACCCCTGCCTGCCCCTCTGAGTTGTAGAATGGTATCTCACCATGTCCTCAGTATTCCTTTCTTACAATCTGATGGAGGTCATGTAGCAGAGAGGCAAGTGAACACAGCTGTATTTGTTTGGATTTCCTAATTTTAATTAAATTACCATGAACAAAAGTCTAATACTTTCTTCCTGAGGGTCAGTGAAGCATCTTGTTTATCTCTTGGGTAACAAATTTTATAGTCTGAAATGACCTGTGAAAGCCATGTGTTGAAGCCTTGATCCACAGCATGCCACTCTTGGGAGGTGGTGGAAACTTTAAGAGGTGGAGCCTAATGGGAGATTTTAGGGGGCATGGCTTTGAAGGGGAGTGTGGGATGCTGGTATTTTCCTGTTATTTTACTTTCTGGTTATCATGAGATGAGCAGCTTGCTCCACCATGAGCTGCTGATTTGATGTACTGCATGCCACAGTTCCAAAGCAATAGAGCCAGTCACTGACCAAAATCTCTAAAATTGTGAGCCACAATAAACCTTTCTTCTTTTTATTTATCTCAGGTATTCACTACAGTAACAGAAAGCTGACTGACACACACACTTCAGGTATACTGGTGGAAGGGTAGAACCTTCTACTTGAGTGTGGTCCCCAGATCAGCAGTATTGGCATTACCTAGGAGCTGGCCAGAAATTCTGCTTCTCAGACTGTACCCCAGACCTTCTGAGTCAGAGTCTGCACTTCAGAAAGAAAAGCAGGTGGTTGGAACATGTAGAGACGTTTTAGGAACACTAGTATGAAGAGTAGGAGGGATGATGGAGGGCAGGTGCTGTGGAGAGGAGATAATGGAGATCTCCTCAAGCCTTGTAGACACTAGACACAGTAGTTTGGACTAGTCAGCATACCTAGACCCAGAAATAAGACAATTGCAGACAGTAGAACTAATCCAAAAAGATTAGTTTAAAAAAATTCCCAACCTCTCAATCAATAAGAAAAGACAGAAGTATTAAAATCCCACTACATCACATACAACCAGAGAAATGAAAAGTTGTGCTCCATCTGTGTACAATGAATCAATGCATTCTGCTATCATGTATACCTAAGTCGAATAAATAAATAAATTAATTAATTAAGAAAAAGAAACCACTAAAGCATATGAAGTTGGAATCATTGTTCTTTGCATATTTGAATCAAGAGTGAGAAATTAAGTCGTAAGTTATAATTTTATAATGAAATATTGTTTTACCAATGCTGAATGGCATGAAAAAGGAATTTGTACATTACATGGATAAAAGTAAACTTCTGGTGTCAACACAGAGTTGCTAAAGTAAACAATAATGGACTCATAATTTTGTAAAAGTGCTGAATTTGTTGTGCATATCACATAAAATATGTGAAGCCAAAGTCTTCAAACAAACAAACAAAGATAAATAAATAAATAAAATAAAATCCCAAACAAAAGTTTATTGGAATCTCATGACCCTACAGAGAGTCATTTGTTATGGCATCTGGAGTCAGGGGACTCCAGATTTCCCAAACTGGGGTTCTCTGTTGCCAGAGCTTCTGCACATTTCCCAGTTGCCTGCCATTTGTCTGCCTCCTCAGCTGAGGCTCTAATGACCTGGGTGTAAATTTAATGATTTCTTTTCTTATTTGATTGTTCACTTCCTCTTTTGTCCCCCCTTCCAAACCCAAATCAATCTTTAGGGGCTTGCCTCCATTTGCTGAGCAGAGTCACAAAACAAAGGTTATGTTGTCTTTTCATTTGTTAGGGGAATTAGGCCAACTAGAGATGGGGTAAGGTTCCTGTACATATCTCAAGATTCCTGAACTTTGCCCCAGTGAGTGCTGCAGGGAAATCTCTGAGCATCCATTTACATGCAATTTGAGCAAAACAAAAACAAATTTCAATGCTAGCACTACAGAAACCAGCTGGGACTTGGCTCTAACAGTGCTGGGGAGAGGGGTAAATACCCAGTCCTTCCAGTCAGTGGAATTTCCATGAATACAATCAATGGCTTTCAAGTCCCTCCTGAAGACTGCTCAGTATCCTGAGAATGCAAAGATGAGTAAGACCAAGTCCCTGGCTTTACAGAGCCCAGTGTCTTGTGGCAAGATAGACTAGGCAACTCCAGACACATTATGCAATAATAGAAATATCTAGGAGGTGTCATGTGATGTGAAGAGTGGAGTAAATGATTAACTCTGATGGCAGCTGGGATGAGGGAGCAAAAAGATTGTAATATGTGTCTGGTACACTGCAGAGAAAAAAATCTAGATATAACCACTTATACAAGATCGGTGCATGAACTGGCATTGCAAGTTCAAGGTTATGGGCAAGGTCTCAGGAGAGGCTGATCACAGTGGATAAGGATGGTGGACTTTATCCTAATGGACAAATAGGGATAAGCGTGGGTGAGGGGAAAACAGTGGAGGGGTTGAAGTTGTTGAGGGCAGTGTAAAGACGGAAGATCGTGGACTTAAACCTGCAGTAAAGGGACGGCATCGAGAGGTTGCTGAAATCCCAAATGACAACTGGGTATCAGCTCAGATGCACTCTGTGGTTTCCATGGGGCTTTTTTGTGCCAAATAGGATTCAATCCAGGGTTGGCAGCTTCCTGCCACCCAGTACCTTGGGTGGACAAATGCAAGAAGCATTTGCTTAAAGAATATTAAAATGGTAGAACACATGTTCCAGGCGTTGTAGAAGAGAAAATTAAGCCAGGAAGGGAAAGAGTTTGAAGAACAACAAGGCCTTGAAGGAACCCAAGGTGTTCAGGGACTTGAGTGGATTTGAACTTGGGGTCAGAGAGCAGAATATTACAATTAAAGGTTTCAGAAGTGGAATGTTCCAGCATATGTCAAGGTCTCAGGTCCCAGATTTTCCATGCATGTCTCTCTGAATTAGGCCTGACGAGTCCCCACTGCATTTATTGAAGGTATCAGAGGAGAGACACCACCAGATGCAGTTGGGTGATGGCAGCTTCAAACAGGGTCCAAAGGAATTCTGGGCATTCAGGTACTCTGGGTCCTAATGATTCTGTGGCTAGGCCAAACTATGGGAATAGGAGCTCCCTGTCACTTGAGATTCAGCTTCAGCAACCTGCTTTGTTCAGTAGGCATCTGTTTCCTAAAAGAGAGGATTTCATTGGGTTTTTTGCCAAACCACAAACTGAAGCATTCTACATCATATTTCCCTTGAAAGTGGACCTCCCTTGCATCCAGCCAATATGGTGTTCTAGGGCTAGGATCTGGATCCAGAGCAATTGTCCATGGTGGAAAGTACCTCATAACACTTTGTATGTGTTATATGTCCAGGCCTGGACTCGTGTTATCTTTTCAACAACTTCATGAAGCAGGTGCTATTACTATATTTATTTTCCGTATGAGGAAATGGAGGCACATAGAAGTTAAATAAATTGCCTGTGTGTATGTAGCTAGGAAATATTTCTTAAAAGGTGCCAGCATGCTTTATGGTTTACTCTTGTACACAGCCTGTCTCAACCTAACACATAACTAAATTTTCATGTGACCCCTATAATGTGGTCCTTTTCAGTCCTAAAACCCCCTTCCCTTATACACATAGCCATGGATAGCCACAAGATCTGCAGGTAGAGCTGGTTATCCTTGGGAGACCATAATGCTTAACATTCTAACGGGGATAGTCCAAGAGTGAGTGTGGGCACTGTTAATAACATTACTGACCATACAGGCATAAACTAGGACTGTCCCAGGCCAACAAGAATGTAGGGCCACCCTAGTTGTGTCATACAGTGAGCCTTGAAGTCACAAGTTGATCCATATTTTCAACATACTTAAAATGGCCCAAGGAAGGTGAACGTTCCAAAAGGCCTGGTTTATAATAGGTGCTTGATAGATTTTGAATGAATAAATTGCTGGATTGATATGTACCTCAAGAAGTCTATGGAAATACATAGAAATGAATCACCTATAAAAGGAATTGGTCGAAAGGAAGGGGCACAGCTAGAAAGTGTAAACAGGCCGCTAGGCAATGATTTCTGTCCAAGCACTTTACAACTGAACATGTTAGGACTTGTGTCGGCTGACATGAAGCACAGTCCATTTCCGCCATCTCTTAGGTTATTACTGAAATGAGAGCTTGGGTTCTAGTCAGCATTTGCTGCTATGAACAGCAACCTTAAATGGCCAAAGAAGGAACAATAGGTCTTTGAAAAGCCCAGGACCAGGCATTAAGAGTGCTTTTGAATTTGCAAAGCTAACATCACTTTACAAAACCTGAGAAACTTGATTCTTGGGAAATTGAAAGAATGTGCCCCAAGGTCACTGAGTGGTCACTGAGACCAGAACCAGTATCAGCTTAGACAAGCAGCTGATCTCTGGTTACAAATATTTGTCCTTGTCTGTTGCCAGGGAAGGGCTAGACCAGGGCACCCCTCTCCATTTCTAGAACTTCTAGTGCCAGTAGCATCTGGTTTGGGAGAATAACTGAGGTACAAGAGAGTGTGAATTCTTTCTGTTGGCACAGAGTATTCTCATCTAAAGGCAATTATCATCAACACCACCTGCTTGGCTCCTTTGCATTCAGATGGACCAGGCTTAGAGAAAATCCCCTAATTTGTTCAGGGTGCCTCAAGGCCAGCCACATGGTCTGGTTTCCCAACTTTAAAGGAGTGGCATGGGGGAGGGACTGGTGCATAGAGTCTCTGAGAGCTTGAGTAGACACTTCTTCCTCCCTTCTCATGCACCTCAGTCCCAGACTCCCAGGATTGCATGGCCCAGAGACTAGGGCATTGGCTATGACCCAGGAGTTGGCCCAGATGCCATAGCCAGTGTAGCAGTGAAGTCTGAGATAAGAGCTACAGCACCCTCTAGGCTCACAAGTCTGTTTTGGATGCAAGTCATCAGTGTAGACTGTGGATCTTTGCTTTTGCTGGAGTATCTTAGGTGGACCAAGAGTCTCTGCCCCCCTCACCCAGCTGGTCCATTCCGTGCTCTATTGTTGAAGCCTTTTCCTTCATAAGAACAGAATTTGTGCAGAAATGAGGTTCTTGGGGTTTCAGCTGAACCCCACTGTGGTAAGCATTGTGTGAGGGCCACATTTAAGGCAGGTAGTGTTAGGAGGCGGCACATCACTATTTAAAAGGAAGATCCAGGTAGATTTGTTTGAAAATATTTTCTTTACCTTCACTCAGTTTGTTAAAAATCTATGAATTTAAGGCAGGCTGTGCTCATCCATATCTTAAGACAGTAGCAAAACGTCACTAAACATGTTCTTTTCAAGTTATGGATTATTTTTCTCCATTGTACCAATTCTAACAGTTGAGTCACATTGAGAGCACAATGGAGAAGAAGCTTTTCAAGCAATGTAAAATGTTACTGACCCTAGACATTAGTTTTATTTACACACACACACACACACACACACACACACACACATATATATATATTTGGTACCAGGATTGAAGCAGGGGTGCTTAACCACTGAGTCACATACATCCCCCTTTTTTAATTTTTAATTTTGAGACTGAGTTGCTTAGAGTCTCACTGAATTGCTGAGGCTAGCTTTGAATTTGTGATCCTCCTGCCTTAGCATCCTGAGCTGCTGGGATTATAGGCACGCACTACCACACCCAGCAGTTTTCTAGAGTTTTGAGAGATCAAAATCCACAGAGACCGTGTTGCAGGGTGGACCCAAAGGTACCCAGATAAAAGCCAGGCCAGACTCAACCTGGTGGCCATGCTCATTCATTGTTTCATTCCATCACTCTGCCTGCTGTCTGTGGATTCTGATTATGAACCTCCACACTACAGTGTACAGCCACAATGGGGGGCAGTGATTATGTTTTGTTTACTGGCATAAAAAAGCCACAACTAGGAGAATGAGTTTTGAGATCATTTTATGAGAAAACGAGTTCACTGCAGGACTGTTAGTAGCAGAGCCAATCATTTGGGATGTTAGGCTCTCCCAGAGCCAGAGGAAATTGTAAGTTAGTCATCACAACAGCCCCCTGGAATTCTGAGAGTACAATGACTATTCGAAAGTACTTACTTAAAAAAAAATTCCAGTCTTCTTGATTTCTAGATTCTATAGAGCCTGCTTTGCAAGTAGTCAGTAAATAGGAGGGTTCCCAGAATGTTCAACCTATAGACATGTACTATCCGAAGTTTAAGGAAGCTATGCCAGAAAGGTTCCAATTGCATTGGTGGTAAACTCTCTCTGTCCTGAAAGCCCTTTGGGAGATGGAAGTCTTGTCTCACTTATGGCATTCATAGAGGAAGAGGTGGCTCACACCATCAGGATGATGTTCATGTTTGTGTGTTTTTCAAAACACCTTGACTAAGTTAATCTACTGAAAGACTTGAGTCTATGAGGCCTACTCACTAAATGTCTATGTAAGTAAAGAATAAACTGTGGTCAAAGTCTGAGCGTGGAACTGTTTTATTGTTATACTAATCGAATTGGCAAAATTTTGAACTTTGATTTAGGGGAAAATGAGATTTTTCTGAAATTCTTTCTCTGAAGTATGGGATATTTAAGAAATTATGGAGCAAATACTTAATGTGCTTTCCCTCCAAGTAGTAAAATCAACTTAGACTACTACCCAAGTAGTCCAAGTTCATACAGATTATTTATAAGTAAATTGTTTCCTTTTGTGATTTTAAGATGAGATACTGCTGTCCCCCCCAGTCAACTCTTCAAATAGCCTCTGGGTCTGCATTTCCAAAGTGCCTTGGTATGTAGCCAAAAGCACTTAATACCATTTGCTTGCAGAGGACAAGGAGCACAACTGTTCCAAAGACTGTTTCTATGTGATTAAATTTCTGCACACACACGTAACATTACCTCATTGGAAATGCTAGAACTTGACAAGGAAGAGGTGTTAAGTGTTTCTGGGCTATTTGCTGATAAGGTGTGGTTTAGATGGTTGCTGTTTTCAGATTAGCAGATCTAGTTCACATTTTCATAATGTCATTGATTCTAGAAAATATTTGCTCTGTTTTTGAGAACAATTATGAATTGGGGAAGGTTTATTACATTCATTTAATTATTTTGTTACCAAGCTGTTGCTGGATGGCGTATAACATTTTTATTCCCATAAAAGTCTGAGAGAATGAATATAGGTTTCTCCATTATGGAGAAAATAAGAAATTACTGTTTGGACAACCTAACCATGATAATGATGTAAAGAAAGTAGAGGAAAAGTTGATAAATGTTTATTAGAGTTGTGACACCATGTCAACCCCTCTTTTATAAAGTTATGTAACTACACCAACTAGAAATCTTCAGTGGTGGTTTTACTGAGTAGTATAAGATGAAGATTTTTGCCTGTGAGTGTACATTTTTCTCAAATAATATCATTTCTATTAGCTTAAATAGAAAAATAAATCTATAAACACAATGGTTTCTAGTTTTAGATGGGAATTAAAGTACTGGATATTTTGAAAATTCTGGTAATAGACTTAAAAAGTATTCAGGGCTGGGTATATAGCTCAGTGGTAGAGTGCATGATCAGCATGAGGCCTGGGGTTTCATCCCCTGCACTGAAAAAAATAGAATTAAAAAAAATTAGAATAGTATCACCAACTAAAATAATAAATGTGAATTTTCCAAGAGCATAGTCATAATTATTTTGATCTTGCTGTCTCCTTTAACATTTTTCTTTTCTCTATCCATCCCTCATCATACCCCTCAATCTCTCCCTTAATAAGCGATAATATTGAATTGAAAACCCACAGAACAACATTTCTGTGTTTAGCATATTTATCTTTCAGTTTAGAAATATGCAACACTCGGTTTTTATATTTTCTCATTTTTAATAATACATGCTCATGGTGTGCAACAAAATTTCAGTACCATGGATAGCCCCCACATGCTGTTCTTTTCCCTCCCCAATGTTGGTCAACCCACTTCTGTCAGACAAAGGAGATTAGGAAAGGCTGTTTTGCCATAAAATGACAGTCCTTATGTTCGACTTCACATGAAAATCATTTGAGGAACTTTATCCCATTGTCAAGCCCCTACCAACATGATCAATTAAATCAGAATAGCTGGAATGGGTCCCAGGCCCTAATAGTTTTTAAAGATTCCCAGACTTAAAAACCAATAGAAAATATTAATTTCTAAGAAGTGAGGTGAATATGCTTCTAAAATGAAAGTTCTCAACTGCCTCTGAGAATAACCCAGGGAGCTTAATAAGACAATTATTGTTTGGCCCTGTCTTTGTAACTCAATTGACCTGACATGGGACACAGACATTTGGAGGGAGGGACTCCAGGTGAATTTAACTTACAGATGTTAATAAACACTAAAGTAGACCCTAAAAGTACATTTTTTCATGTGGAAACTTTGGTTAAATTTGATATATCAATAGGGTCCCTACTTTCTAGAAGGAAGCAACAGTTAGTTTTCATGGTATTGGACTTGAAGTTGAGAAACTTGGGTTCTAGCCAGACTTGAATTCAAATAGAATCATGACAGTTAGCTTCTCCTTGCCTGGGTCAAAGCCACAGCCCAGATCATTGAATAAGAGCAAGAAATGTGAAGCCATTACCTTCTCCCAACTTGTCCATAACCAATACCATGTGTCTGCAGCCAGCCTTAGAGAACATACACTGTCTCCTAGAAAGGTTTCTTAGTAATCTCACTGACCTCACCCCAATGGGGCACATATGTGGCTGGTTCCTCTTCTTTAGAACATTGGGAGTATGTGGCATAGAACCATTGGTGCTCACAAAATGTTCTTCATGCTCTCCTATATTTTCCCTCCTCCCTCATGACTATTTTGGAGCCATACGACTCTGAGCAGAGTTTCTTCTGGAACAGGCAGGAAAGAACAGGAAAGATAACTTCATCATACTAAAATTCTGAGTTTTCAGAGCTTGGCAATGGCTACTGTTAATTCTACCCAATGGGACTCTCAGTGATTATGAATATTCCTGATGGTGTCCATTGATGAGAACCCTGTTTTCCCATACATTTTAAAGTGAGGAAGAAAATCTATGTACACTGATCCTTATATTGCCATACATTAAAAGTGCTGAGACAGGATATATAATATATACATTCCAAGTGGTAGAAATGTTTTCTCTTCCATTAATCATTATTAGTTATAAACAACCATGTATATTTAGCCACCCCTCCATACTCATGCAACCTGAAAAAAAAAAACAAAACTTCATATCACTTGAAATTACCACACAAACAACTTCTTTAATAAAGATATAAGCCACTGAAAGTAATGATTTCTCTAAACTTGACTTGGTCTTGCCCTTCACACCTTGCTTACCCTTTAGGTCAGCTTGATGACTGTTGCTGAAACTAGACCAGCTATTATGCCACACCTTCTTCATTTTCATTGGCAACTTGCTCCATTGTGTTGCTGGCTGGTCCCCTCTTTTGCTGAGCTCATTGTATGCTCTTTTCTCCCAACTTCCTTCTTTAAGGTGGAATAAGTTTCATGTCAACTTATTGAATGAAGTTTCCTCCATCTTCAGGTCTAAGGATCCCAAAGAAGCAGATAGAGGTTGAAGACAAAGGGCCATGCCTAGATAATGTAAAAGTCTAATTGGTTTTAGCCACTAACTCTGAATTGTGATGGCTCTTGGCCTGATGTCTGGTATCCTAGTCCTAGCTTAGAAGTTTTGATGCAAAATATTCCTCATTCTATTGCTCATTCCCTTTCCCTCCTTTTGCCATAATTCCATCATGGGACATGAAGATGCGCTGGAAAAAATGGAGCCAGCTTATTTGTATTCAATCCTCTGAGAATAGATGACTTGTATTCCAGTGGAAGCAGAAACCTAGGTCTGCACTTGTAATGCTCCTGTCTCCTACAACCCAACATCCTTCATATAGAAAAAATCAACTTAGATAATCCCCTGGAAGCATTCAAGGATGGATAAAAGAAATTTTCAGTATTAAAGTGATCTATGATCTAGTTTTAGCTGAGGTAATATCACTAAATCACCAAATGATATAATTTAACACTAACAGTGAGTTAGCTTATTATTCATGGTATGTTCTTGCAATGATTAATCAACTAGTCCTATAGATGTGTGTTTGCCTACCTGTAGAATTATACCCATGGATCCACAGTGGAACATTTAGTCAATTATTGCTAAAGCTCATTAAATTATGAAGCCAAAGAATTCAGGAGCATCCTAATTGGATCTGGCACAACCTTGTTTTAAAATGTGCAGAGTCTCCCAGGAGACACACAGGCAAGGTTTTGAAAGATTTCAAAGCATGAGATGGCTTTTAGGCTAATTATTGTTTTAAAATATTTAATTTCTTTGATAAACTCCATTATTTTGGTTAATTCAAACTAAATTGATTTTTTTATTTGTAGCTAATTTGCTTTGTACTTTCAAATTGTGATTCTCATATAAATATTTTTTAAAAACTGGAGTACAGGTTACAGATTGGTTTATAGCATATTGAAAAAAAGTTCTCTCTTCTAAGATACCTTAGTTCTTATGTATCTGTAAAAGTGTGATGAATATCTTTACTTTGATTTAATGAAAAAAGGAAGAAAGAGAAACGTGATAAGATCAGACTGATTGAAGAAAGGAGACAGATGTAACATATGTTGAAATGTGGGGATATTATTTCTCACAGTATACTTTCACTGATGCATTTTATGATTTTTTTTTTTTACTCCCTGCAAGTTGGGTCTCTGTTTCCTTCCCTTGCTCTTTTTTCTTAGGAACAGTCTTATTTTTACTGTGACTTTCCTTTCTTTAATTCCTTATAACTTAGTGGCCCAAAAATTGTACCTACTGCCTTTGAAGGTGATCCTGTAATGTTCAAGATTATTTGGTTTTTCTGTTCATCTTTGAAAGTTGTTGTTTTAGTCATCTTTTATGCTGCTGTGACCAAAAAAGCCAACAAGAACAATTTTAGAGGAGGAAAAATTTATTTGGGGGCCCCTAGTTTCAGAAGTCTCAGTCTGTATAGATGGCCAACTTCTGTGCTCTGGGCCTGGGATGAGGCAGAACATCATGACAGAGGAGTGTGTGGAAGGAGAGCTACTCAAGATATCACACCAGGAAGCAGAACGAGCTCTCCTTACCAATAAACTATTAACCCCAAAGGCACACCCTCAGGGACTCACCTCCTCCAACCACACCCTACCTGCTTTTAGTTACCACTCAGTTAATCCCTATGAGAGGATTGATGCACTGATTGGGTTAACCCAATCATTTCAACCTCCAAACCTTCTTGTATTGTTTCACACATGAACTTTGGGGGGACACATATCTAAACCATAACAGTTGTCATGGGTCCTGTTCAGAGTTTCCTTCTGAGCCCTTGGTTTTAGTCACCCTCTTTTTCAGTTGCTCCTCAGGATTGCTAAAATTCCAAAATTCACACAGTGTAAATATGCTTACATGAAAACAGATTCTCCATAGTATGATACCCAGTACTATGGGATCCTGACTGTCTTAGTTCCTGCTGTGACCTTCCTCCAGGCCCTGGAGGATAGGACCAGTGATTATCTTCTTGGCTTCTATAAACAGAGGCCTCGAGTTCATTTGAACTCCTAGAGTATGGGTTAAGTAAAATTTTTCTTCTACATTTCTCTTCCTCTTTCATATTTTCCACATTCTTATCCTCCCTCATGGGGCACATCAAAGAAATACCAGAAAGGTTAAGTGAATGAATGATGAGAATTTAAAAGTATAGGGATTGAGAGAAAACCTCTGGCTCTATCACTTTTAATATTTCTGCATCTTTCCCCACTGATAAATTGATAAAATGCTTGTTATCTACTTAAGTGACTAAGCTGCTTGATATAAATAAAAATGGCAAAATTATACTACTTATCATTTGACCATTAACTTAAAATACATAAGTTGGGCAGCTTTGCTTTTGTCCTGTGCTACATTTTTCTGGGCCTGGTCTCTGTTCCTTGGCCTCCTCCCAGTCTCCCAGTTTATTTATCTGGTTTTAATTTCACTTTCCCCCATACCATTCTGGATTCTTAGCTGGGGCTTCACTTCTTCAACTTCTTCTGGATGGTCTTATGTACTTAGTCTAGAGTACATCCTGATTACAGACTCTTCCAGGGAATATGACAAGATTTGGCTTATGGGAGTTTGATGGCAGCTAGGCTTCCTGCCACTCAGTAACTTCCTTGTGGACTCTTTCCTCTCAATTCCAGCAGCAGTAGCATCAATTCCTCTTCCATGTGCTTCTACCCCTTAACCAAATCAGTGCCTCAATCCACTGATAGGGATTAGCAGGGTGATAACTGTAGGCAGGAAGGGTGTGGCTGGAGGAGGTGAGTCATTGGGAGTGTATCTTTGGGGTATATATTTTTTCCATGTTGAGGGGAGTCTCCCCCGCCCTTGTCTTTTTCTCTCTCTTTGCTTCCTGGTACCCTGCTCCCAGCTTCCTCTACCATGTTCTTCCGCCATGATGTTCTGCCCCAAGGAATGAAGTTTTAGGTCCCAAGGAACGAAGTTGGCTGTCTATGGACTGAGACCTCTGAAACTGTGAGCCCCAAATAAACTTTTTCTCCTAAAATTGTTCTTGTCAGATCTTTTGGTCACAGCAGCAAAATAGCTGACCAAAACACTTCCCTACCTGTGGGATCCATATCCATGAATTCAACCATCTGATGATGAAGAAATATTGGGAAAAAAATTCGTTTTACTGAACATGTGCAGACTTTTTTCCTGTTGTTGCCTAGGCAATACAATACGACGACTATTTAGATAGCATTTACATTGTATTAGATACAAGTAATCTAGAGATGATTTAAAGTCTATGGGAGGATGTATGTAGGTTATATGCAAATACTATGCAATTTTATGTAAAGGATTTCAATATCCATGTTTTAGTACCTGCAAGGGGTCCTAGAATAGAAGCCTAAGGACAACTATATTACCACTGTGCCGTACTGGCAGCTATACAACTGGAGTCCATTTTTGAACCTCAGTTTCTTCATCTATGAAATGGAGGAGTACCTCTATCACAGAGTAAATAGCTTCTAATAGATGTGCTTATTACTAGTTGAGTGTCAGTAAATAACTTTTTTTCTCTTAAATTAGGGTTCCACTAATTTAAGATGCACCATTAATTTATTAACAGTTGCTAGAAAATGTAAGGGGCCTGGGAATGTAGCTTAGTACTAGCACACTTGTCTGTGCATGAGGCACTGGGTTCAAACCCCATCACCACCAAAAACATAAACATAAAAAAATAAAAGTAAGTGAGCCACTGTGTTAAATATGCATGTGATTTGTAAATTGTATGCTTATTTCAGAAATAATGACTCAGTCACTTTAGGGAATGCTTTGGTAGTTAAGGTTAATCATCAACTTGTCATATGACCTATCAACCATACTCCTAGCTATAGTGTACCCAGGAGAATTGAAACATCAACACCAACTTGTATGTGAATATTCATAGCAGCATAATTCATATTCACCCAAAGTGAAAACTACCATGTCTATACACTAATGAATAAACAAAACATGGTACAATAGAATAATACTTAGCAATAAAAAGAAGTGAAGTCCTGAGACATTCTGCAACATGGATGAACCTCAAAACACATTTTGCTAAGTTAAAACCAGTCAAAAGAAACATATGGGTCGTTTCTGTTTGTATAAGGTGTCCAAAATGGGCAAATCTGTAGAGATAAAGTAGATGATGGTATCACAGAGTCATGGCTGTGGAGAGTCACTGCTAAAGGGTTCAGGGATTTTACTTGAGATGACAAACATTTCTAAAATGACACTATGATGATTGCATAATTCTGTAATTACACCCCAAACCATTGAATTATACATATTAAGTTGGTACTTTATGGTACATAGCTTTTTATCTCAGGCTGTGAAAATCTGGGAAGGGGTTTTAAAAATAAGGAAATGTTTGTTTACCATAAACAGTTTCCCTCAAATAATAACAGCAACAAAACTAATCCAAATAAAACTTTTTGCCCCAAAATTTGTGGAAATTGCTCTTGAGTGGTTTATATAAAGAAAAAACATATATTCCCCCCAGAAAAGATGGCTCTCTTTCTGGTTTAGAGAGCCAGAGACTCTCAAATCACTGAGCCCAAAATGTGAATGTAGCCTTGGCTCCTTATGCCTTCAACCTGCACCTCTCCCTACACTCTGAAGTGGTCTCCTGATGAGTTGTCTCTTCCTTGTTGCTTTAGTCCATTTATTTGTTGCTGGAACAAAATACCTGAGGTTGAGTACTTTATAAAGCAAAGGTTTATTTGGCTCATGGTTCTGGACATTTGAGACCATGGCACCAGCTAGGTAAGGCATGTGTAGAAGAGGAGAGGGAGGTTAGTTACATGGTGAGACAGAAAGCAAGAGAGGGAGCTGAGGAGCTGAAACTTGCTTTATAACAATTCATTCTCATGGGAACTAACACACTTCATAAGACCAGCATTAATCCCTTCTGAGGGTGGTGCCTCCATAACCTACCTAACCACCCTCCACTATCTATCATTTAGAGGTTCTCTTACCTCAATACCAGCACATTTCACATGGACCTTTGAGGCTACTAAAACCACATCCAAACCATGTCATTCATTCTGTGAGCTCCTAGGAAGCAGGGACCATCTGTATCTTATCCACAGTCATTTAACAGTACCTGAAACATAATAGGTGCTCAGAAAACCTGTTGGGTAGAATATTTCTGTTCCCTCCAGCACTGGAGCAGGGTAGCTGTTGCACATCAGACAAGGTGTAATTTCTTCCCAAGTTATGCCATCTTAGAAGCCCAAGGACCCATGATCTCCATGCCTATGTGACTGTGCTAACAGGACTGCATTCTCCTTGGCCCCTTTTGTTAGTTGCCATCTCACAACCAGGATCAAGAGTGCTTGAAGCATATATTCATAGCAGAAGTAAGTTAAAGCCACTTTCCATGGGAGAAATTTTTTCCTATCTCATTTTTTTAAAAAAATGGCTCTACTGTCTCTGAAGTATTTGAAGCTGAATATCCAGCCTCACGACTATCTTTGTCCTCTTTAACAGAATAAGAGAAGGAACATAAAGGGTTTGGGTTTCTCATCAAAGCTGGGCTCAATAGAAAGCCCTTTCTGCCTGGGCATTGCTGATTTGGAAATGAAAATGTCAAGTAGCAGAGCCTTCAGCTGATCTCAGAAGTGGCTTGGCATTCTCTTTATAAACTGAAACCCATGAGGGTTTCTGAAGCATAACTTTGATGTTTGGAAGGCCAGCTGACAGGGGTTTGTGAATGCTACCACGTTTCTTCTACAGCCTGCTCCTCGGCTCTGTGGAGGAAGAACAAGAGAGATCCTGATAGATTGCAAGACTTCACCATCCCCTCCCTACTTGGTGCAACTCAGAAAGGCACATTTCCTCCTCAGAATGACTACTCCTCCTCAGAATGACTACTGAGTGGGGCTCACCCACCAGATCTATTCTGGGTTACGAATTCACTAGGCCTGCATTTGTACTTCCAAATCAAAAATTTGGACTAATCTCTACACTTTTTTAAAAAATATTTTTCTCCATCGTGTATTCTTTAATCGGGCATTTGAATTCTGCTAGGTGAACCAGGACCCTTCTAGGAGCTGTAGATAAGCAAGAAAGGCAGCTCTTTCCTTAAGGAGCTTATAGATCAGCCTCTCCCTTCTTCTCCTTCCTTCCTTTTGATCATCAAGAAACTTTTAGACCCAAAGTAGATATCAGTTTAGACCAAGACATGGTAAAGATTATCACAAATTTTGCTAGCCAAAATAGTAAAACTTTTACTCTGGTAACTGCCTCACAAAACATTTTAAAAAATATGTGTGTGTGTGTGGTGGGTAACTAGTTAGAATAATGGTTAGTGTTTCTGGAGCTCATGTCATCTCATGTTCTCATTCACACTGAGAATGAATTCAGGATTCAATTTCACTCCAGGAAGGAAGTTAAAATTAGTTCTTTATTAGGAACTCACAGCAGAAGAAGCTGATAAAAGTCACAATTTACCTGGAGTTTTATGGCTGGAGGGCACTTTACATTTGACATGTCATGCAAAAAACTTAGAACATGAGCCATGTTAGCTAAAATTTGAATTTTTGAAAATATGAAAATTGAAAATTGGAGAAGATAAATAATCTTGCTTCCTGAAAAAGATGAGGTAAAATGCAAATATAGGGGAGTAGTACAACTCATATACATTCTACCTCTGGATTTGTGGAACAGATTCAGATTCTGTAATATATTTCTATTTGCTGATTTGTTTGGCAAGATCATAACTAAGAAATATATAGTATGTTAGAGAACAAACACCTGGACCTGCAATGGTACTTGTGTTATCAGTTACTACACAAGAAGGTCATTTCAAGAACAGTATTTGCTAGGAAAATAGGCAGAGCTTTAGGGTCCCGGGTGTAAGGTAAATACAAATATTTTTTTTTTTTTTATAAATGAGCACAGCATTTGAGGCTGTGGAAGATCATTCTACCAAGATTCAAGTTTTAGCCAAGGTCAAAAGGCAAAGAGAGATGTTAGTTATAAATTAACCTTGCCAGGACCCAAAATAAATTATGTTCAGATTCATAGAAGATAATTTTTAAAGGAGGGGTAGATTAAACCTCCAAATACTACTTAAATTCCTTGGACTTAGAGTTGTACTGTCATTTCTGTGGTGTAAGAACTTAGAGTATTTCATGAGGGTTTTTTTTTTTTTTTTTTTTTTTAAAGCCTTTCAAGCTTCTCCAGGCTGGACTTATTTATTTGTTCTTTTTAAATTTGAATATTCTCATTTCTTGCTGATGGAAGGAGAAGGTTGGCATATCCATTCTGGAAGGCAGTTTGGCGTTATCTCTGAAAATTTCAAAAGCACAAAGCAATTCTGTGACTGAAAATCTGCCTCTGGGAAGCACTTTAACATGAGGACAAGAATTCAAGCTTAACTGGTTTTCTGGACCTCCACACTATTAATTAAGGGCCAGGTAATGCTTTGTTTTGAGAGGCCATCCCATGCACTCTAGGGTGTTTAGCAGTATCCCTGGCCTCTGCTCAATAGATGCCAATTACACCCCCAAGCTGTGGCAAAAATATTTCCATATTTTGCCAAATATCCCCTGGGGGTAAAATAGCCCCCTATGGAGAACTATTAATGTAGAATGATGTCCACTGTGGTGCTTTTGGTAATGTCAGATGAACTGCAAATACCCAAATGCCTACCATTTAGAATAGAGCCATTTAACAGAAATAGAATGTGAGCCACACAAGTAATTTTATATCTTGGAATCATTGCATTAATAAGAGTAAAAAGAAAACAGGTGAAATTGATTTTTAATTTATTTGATTCAATATATCTAACAGTACTGCAACATGTCATCAATATAAGAAGTGATTGAGGTATTTTACATTTTTCCCTAGTATAAATGTGCAAAATCTATTGTGTATACCAGTGGCACATTTTGCTTCATGTCAGTCTCAGTCAAGTACTCAATAGCTACTTGTCGCTAGTGGCTACCATATTGGACAGTAGAGGTTTAAAATAATGGCTTTGAAATAGATTGTGATGTGTTCATACTATTCAGTGGTTAAAAACGAGGTGGAAAGGTACTATATGGAAGGAGATCAAAGGCATTTTATTAAGAAAAAACACAGCAGCACAACAATATGTCATGACATGTTAAAAATTCTTTCGCAAGGGCTGGGATTGTGGCTCAGCGGTAGAGCGCTTGCCTCGCATGCGTGAGGCCCTGGGTTCGATCCTCAGCACCACATACAAAGCAATAAAATAAAGACATTGTGTCCATCTACAACTAAAAAAATATTAAAAAAAAAAAAAATTCTTTCGCAAAATGTATGTGGATTTTCTTACATGTATTCACTGGTACATTTGTGAATGCACATGTACGTAAATGTATAGAAAAAGTTTTGGAAGGATACCTGCCTTAGGACTAGAAGAGGAGGTGGTGGCCAACATGAGACTTAACTGTACTATTTTAACTTTTAAATAAGGAGAAATATGTTCATGTATAACGTGTGTAAGAAATGCTTTGAAAAAGTGAGCTCATCAGTCTAGTCATCCTGATACCCTTTGGGGACTAATGACTCACCTGGGATGCACCTCAGAATCACCAGGGGAGGTTTTAAAGAAGTATCCTACCTGGACCCCACCCTTGACTGATTGAGTCAGAATCTCTGGGGACTTTGGTTTTAAGCTCTTCAGATAGTCCTAAGGTGCAGCCAGGATTGAGAGCCATGAATGTGAAGAAAAGAATAGACAGTGTGTCCCTCCGTTGTCTGTGAACATTTCTCACGAAGTAAATTTGATAAGGACTTGATGGAAGATCCTTTGATACATATTGTCTGGTGAGGATTTTTTGTTGTTGAACAATGGTAGATCCACATCTTAAAGATAAGAGATCACATGATCTGGGGAATGCAGTTGATGTGTGTGTGTGTGTGTGTGTGTGTGTACGTGCACACGTGCATGAAAAAGAAAAGGAGAGGGAGAGAGAGAAAATGATGCTACCTAGACAAGGCTCTTGCTAATCCATAGTTATCCAACTTCATGATGAGTTGATCACAGAGCCTGTAAAAGTGGTGCTGGTCTTTAAGCCATTCTAGATAAGCTCTAACAAATGAACATATAATGCTGCAAGACCCTGAAGTTGCACACAGAGAAAGTTGTCAAATAAAGAGTCTATAAAGGATTACAGAATTACAGTTATTCACTTAGATCCATGAACTCATTATCATCATTTGTAAATAGAAGATTAACCATCCTTAGTATTTAGAAGGCATTACTTGAATTGGACTGATAGAGGGGGAAATCCTCATTTTAAAAAAGTTTCTCCTATTGCTGTGTTCTGCTTGAATGCATAGTAATTAGAACATTAGTACCAGGTGAGGTGAAGGTAACATAATTTCATTTGACAAGATGAGTCCCTCTGAGAATCAGGAATATTTTATATTTGATCCAGGGTCAATACTGGTTCAGCATGCAGTTTTCTTACATTTATCCATCACTGACCTCTTTGGTACTTAAAAAAAAAAAAAAAAAAAAAAGAAACTAATCAGTATTTGGCAAAACTAAAGCCGTTATCTGTCTTGAAAATACACAGAAATTGCCTGATTTAGTGAATGCTCCATTCATTTGTCCTTGAGTTTAAAGGCTCACTCTTATCACCATGGAAACAGATTCACATCCTAAAGAAATGGATTCAGTATCTCTCTCCTGATGATAGCTTACAACATGAGATTTGAAGAGAAAAATGGGGCTACATTAGGTTCCATTGTTGAGCTGATAGGGTTCCTTAGTGAAACGAATCTCATTTTTTTTTTCATTTTTGGATTTACATTTCCTGTGAGGGGTTTGATATTTTAATCCCTTGCCACCTAATTACTGCATTTGTACGAACAACCCAAACACCAGAATGGTTTCATACAGTCTCTGAAGTTGGGGGACATTTGATAACAGGTACCCATGTTTGCTCCCAGAAGTTGAGAAATCTGATCCTGGGACCTGACTAGCTGGGGCTGAAATAAACAATTAAACATTAAGGGAGGCCCTGTGACCCAAAGATAATCAATTGAGGGAAAAGTCTATTGAAAGTGAGTCCATGTAGAATGGGGTCCAATATTTCATAGCAAATACTGGGATGGGAGAACTTAATTGAAGCTTCATTTTGAAAAAAAATTATTTGATCTTTTATTTTCAAAAATTTGGTTATGATGTTAGGAAGGATTGGTTATGTAGATTAAATCAAGCATGAAACAGGTACTGAACTAAAAAATTATTTGAGTTGTAGATGGACACAGTAACTTTAATTAAGTAATAAATTTTTAATGTGCTGAGGCTCAAACCCCGTGCCTCACACATGATACGCAAGCACTTTACCACTGAGCTACAACTGCAGCCCCAAAGTATTGAGCTTTTTGTTATCAATTTTCTGGCAGACTTTATTAACTTATAGGTGTTTTCCAGTATATGGGACATTGCTACATATGATCAGACTGTTTTCAGTCCTTCAGATCACTCCTGCGCCACCCTGATTAGGCTCCAACCTGTTTTTCATGCTGCTTTTTACTTCCTAGAATGAATCCCCTACTCTAGCTTTGTGGCTCTCTTCTATACTTCTGCCCCACCCCATGTGTGATAATCTTTTCGAATTAGGTCCTGTTTTCATTCTTAAAATACTGTCCTTACTCCCAGTCCTCCATTCCTCCTTTACTGGAGCCGCCCCATCCTGGTTATCCTGGTTATGTCTATGCAGACTCTACTCTCTTCCTCCCTAGACTGTGCATAGCACTTACCTGTGCTGCTCACACCTGATCAACACTACTTCCTGACTTGATTTAAACAATAGATTGTTACATGACTTACCTACTTACCTACTCATGTCCTTTCCATGAAAGAAGGGATAGGGTATCTTCATGCTTTGCACAAAGCCATTCCTGTTCTCCATCTCAATATCCCATTGTTGAGCTGCATTGAAGTGATTTCTGATTTTTCTGAATCTTGTTAACCTATGATTTACTTTTTTTAAACAACTGTTGAGATTTTTTATGAAATTTTTAATGATTTTTTTAATGACTTTCATAAGCAGCTATTCCAGTAACATCTATAAACTCACAAAGTATTAGAGGGAATCCGTTCTAAAGACATATGGGTAATTCATCAGGCTAGAAACTTGACTCTGGGTTGAAGCCTTTCCAGTCCATCAGGCTTTGAAACCTCCTAAAGAAAGTCGGTATGTGGTAGGTGGTTTCAACTTTTCTCCCAAAAAGTAAAAGGTGATGCAATGAGAGATTTCCTAAGAAAGAAAGGCCCTCTTTCTATGAGGTGCCATTTCATTGGTAGGATCTTGGAAACCAAAATAAGAGATGCAGCTCATATTTTTTAATGTAGTAGTAAGTTAGCCAGCAGAAGGAAAACATCAAATTCAAACTTGGGTTTTGTGCTAAACTTTGGTTTGACAGTAGCTATTTATTAAACACAATTTTTTTATTATGGTAAAATATAACAATTTACCATCTTAACAACTTGTGAGTGTACAATTCATTTGCATTAGGTATATTTACATGTTGTATAACCATAACCACCATCCATTTCTAGAACTATTTCATCATTCTAAAGGGAAACTCATTCAATTCATTAAACAATGATTCTCCATTCCTCTCATACCCCCTGCAGACCCCTGAGACACTGGTAACCTCTAGTCTACTTCCTGTTTCTATGAATTTGCTTATTCTAGCTAACCATCTTATATAAGAGGGCTTATACAATATTTACCCTTTTGTCTGGATTATTTCACTTGTAGTATTTTCAAGGTTCATTCATGTTGTCATATATGAGAAATCCCTTCCTTTTTGAGGCTGAATGATATTCTGTTGTATAGATAAACACAATTTTTAAGTTATGAGATATTGATACCATTTGCATGACATTTTATAGTAGTTTTCTTGACTGCCTCTCATTCTTATTCTTTGAAAGATTTCTTATCTTCTGTTTGGCTTCCAAAAAGCAGTGTGTTTATCCCAGAAAACAACTCAGTTTGGCTTGTGGGGGAGGGTGTTTTGACCCTATAGGATAAATGAGAACAGGTGAGATGAACTTAACCTTGCCACATCCTCTTTCATGGCTCTGCCTTGTAGGGGTCTTCAGAGGCTGAGAGGCTTCAATGACAAGTATCTTAATAAGTACCTGGGGACACGTGTGAAGCCTATTTATATCCCCATAAAAACCCTTTTGAAGAAATTCTAATTAGGGCTGGGAGTGTAGCTCAGTGAGAGAGCCCTTGCCTGGTATGAGCAAGGTCCTGAGTTCAATCCCAGCCCCAAAAAACAAACAAAATAAGCAATAGGTGATCTAAGTTGCTATTTGCCGTGACAGCATAGGAGAGAAGACTTTAAATATTTGAGGATTAAGACAGTGGCTAAGAGAGTTCTCTAAGGACAACTTTCTGTGTCTTATATTGTCACTCGCCTAGGCTATGGCCCGAAAAGTTAGACTGCGACATCAAGAGGAACAGGCCTATTCTTTTCAAAATAGTTAAGGAAATTTTGCTTGTATGAAGGTGAAAAGAACTCTTTATTTTTCCTACTATCACCTTACCTTGGGAAAATAGTCAAGTAGTAATTCTTCACTTAAAGCATAAAGTGAGATATTCAGTTGTTTTTCTGCATAATTCTGTGCTTTGGCTGTTCAAGGTAGGGAAGGACCTAGAAGAATCCACTGTTGGAGTAGCCCTCAGAACCAAATGGTAAATTAGAACATCTTCTCTTTGACTGAGGAAGAACAAAATAACAATTAGAATTCATTAAATAACTCATTTTTTCTAAATATTTGCATTTTTGACATGTACATGGGTTGTTTTTAAATTAAATAACATATCCAGAGGATTTTAAAGCAAAAATATAAAAAATTTATAAATCTAGTTCAGTAATTCTCAATCCTGAAAATATAATGAATCACTATGGGACTTTCTAGTGACAAGCCCTGGCATCATATAAATTTTAAAAAGTTTCCATGTGATTATCATGGGTGGCTAGAGGTGAGGATTATTGATCTAATATGATTTGAAAATAATCTTCTTCAATAGTGTATACTACACAGCAAAGGGTGTATTTACTACCACTTGGTTGAAACCCTTTCTGTTTGCAAGTTCAGTTCAACAGTTTAAAGCTGACCCGAGACAGTCATGGACCACACCTCCAAAGCAAGCAGCTGGAAGAACCATTGATGCAACATTTATGTAACATTAAGTAATTTGGTTGGTATTGTGCATGTGTGAGGCAGTTTCTTGAATGGTACTTTCTTTTGCATCAATCTGATGGAGAGAAATGGCCAAGGAAATGGTTTCTATTGGATCAGCCATTTCATTCACTTTAGTGAGCTCAGAGCTCAAGAATTGTTCCTTCAGCACAGTCTTACACTTAGGCTCTACAAACCAGCTTAGTGTCACTCCATGATGCATGCTGTCTTTCCTACATGCCTTTATATAAGCTTTGCCCTTCTTTGAAAATACATTCTTCTTCTGTCTCCACTCATCAAAGTGTCATGACGCAGATCACCTGGCCCTTTCTCATTGTGCCTTCTGGTCTAGAAGGGAAGCCAGTCCTTTGTCTCCAGCTGCCCCAGTCCTTGGTGTCTCTCTATTCTCTGTTATCTCTTCTCCATCTCTCTCTTTCTCATAGTAGTCATCACACTGAACCCCACATTATGTTTCTGGTGACCTGTCCTCTCTTTAATACACAGTAAGCTAGCTGATTGAGGACAAGGGCTTATGTCATTTTCATCCATGTGCCTCCTTGGAGCACAGTCATTGATGTAAGCCAGAGCCCTCACAGGAGCTGTGCTGATTGGTTAGCAAGTGGGGCTTAGGACCAAGCTCCATGGAGTTTGCCTCTGGAAAGCTTGACTCCATTCTTAGAGGTTGGAGGCTTTAAATCAGGCTTGAGAGAAGAGAAAGAACAGAGCCAGTAAACAATGGAGAAGACCCAGATATTCAGCCCCATCTTGCTCAAGTGCTCTTTCTGTTTTCATTAGTGGCCCCTGGGGGACCTACAGCACTGCATTAGACACCTCATATTGCCTCTCTGGAATACAGAGGTAAACAAAGGCAATGGTAGTGTTTCTTGGAAAATCATTATTAACTGTAGTATTTTTTCATAGGCTTATTCTGAAATTTATATATAAAGTAAGTCCCCATCTCTTACCCCTACCCTACCCTACCCTTTAATGGAAAGAGAGGAATACAATGATGCCCAAGTCCAAGTCTCCCCATTTACACACTAATTGGACTATCTGGTTTCTTTTGCTCCCTGGACACATTTTCTAGATATGATTGTGTTGTCATTAGGGTTAGACACACTGTCTGGAAACTCCAAATCCTCCTCCTCTGGAAGACTTAACCTTAGTTAGCTGTGTCACATGCAATATCTGAGCAGCTGGTGCTGATATGTTAATCAAAACTGGAGGCCAAGACAGGAGGATCCAAGTTCAAGGTCAGCCTCAGCAACGTTGACTCCCTTTCAAAATACAAAATAAAAAGAGCTTCAGTGGTAAAGTACACCTGGGTTCAATCCCCAGTACAAAATACTTTAAAAATGATTTTTTAAAAATATATCTAATATTCTCTCATTGTAGAACATTCTAAAATTAAAAATTTGAAGCAATACTATAATGAACTCTCCTCTTCCACATAAATTCAATAATTATAAACCTTTTGCCATCATTGTTTACCTATTCATCTATCCACCAATCTGTTCTGTTTTGCTGAATGGCAGGAAAGCTCATTGCAGGCCTCATGGCGCGGCCCTTCCAGGTGACTGTGTCAGCATTCCTCTATCTGAACAGAACACCATTCACACACGTAGGAATGTGAAAACACTTCTATAATATGTAACATCCACCCTGCATCCCAATATTCTACAGTGTCCTCAGCATTACTGTTTTTGAATTAATTTCTTAATAGAAGCCCCAGGAGACAGGGAAGCTGAGGTGTCAGAGGATAAAGGATCATGAAGGAAACATGAACTGGTACCATTTGGAAAACTGAAGACCGAGGTCTCCTGGCTTGTGGCTTTGGATGACTTTGAAGTCTTAGGAAAGTGGTTCAGCTTTTTGGAGCTCTTTGGAAGATGAGGGGATTGAGTGATATAAACCCTTGGGGCTTTTCTGATACCCTCATCAAAACTATGATTATAAATTGTTGCTGTGAACTTTTTCTGAGACAGTTTTTCTTATTTCTTTTCCTGTTCACTCTTGATTGGAGACTGTTCAGTTTACTGAAGAAAGCTAAAGTGACTTATGCTTTTATGGTGCTGCTGGTTTAGCTCATGAAACAATCATCTATTGACCCCGGTACCCCTTGTTCTGCTGGAGAAAATTTACTCTGGGATTACTTTTGATACCATTGATCCAGATGCTGCCTTATTTTTCTATCATGTTTTGTTGGTTACTGGAAAGACAGTTTCATCTTCTGCCAAAAAGTTTCCCTCATATGAGCCATTCATCATCCCTGTTAAAAAATATTTTATTCTTTTTTTAATAATCCTTTTAAGAGCCAATTTTATTTTTAGCTGATACACAAAAACACAAATGTGACATATAGTAATGATGTGCCATGTGATGTTTGATGCATACCTTCATTGTATAATGCTTAAATCAGGCCAAATATAGTTATGTCCTCAAACACTTATCAATTCTTTGTGGAGCCATTTTTTAAAAAATTTATTTATTGACTTTTAATTATCAATAGAATATGTATATTAAGAAAGAATGAGTAGAAACAATACAATGTAGATCTGATAAACAATAAACTATTCAATATATAAAACTACTCAATATATAAAAATTATATAAATTATTCTCTGTCAAGAAATTAAAAAGTCTACAGAAGATGTAGGAATAAGATTAAAAACATGAAATAGAATTAATCACATTGGCTTTATGTATTCAACAAAAGCATTTCCCAAATAAAATGGATGATAAAATGGAAAGAAAATTAGAGAAGGAAAAAAGAGTATAGAAATGAAAAGAATGAATAAAATTAAACAAGTTTTTAAACATTGTTTTAAAATTGAGAAACTGGCTTCATGTTTCATCTTTGATATGTTAAGTAATCAAAAGTCATCAATTTTATCCTTACAGTAACAAAAATGTCTGAAAATCAAATTACATTTCTTGAACCCAACAATGTACTGCTAGAACTGTCAACTGGTATATATAATCTTGAAGAATGACTGGAGACAGAATATGGGCTAATTTGAGATTAAGGAAACTTTGGGGTCCTGTAGGCTTAGGGAAACCCTCACAGTTCCACAGTTTTCCTTCCAGATACCCTACCAGTTTCCCACTGAAGATTCCAAAAAGATCTCATGTCTCTGATAGGATTAGGTTGTGAATTAAAAATAAAGTCAATTAAGAACAAAGTTTCAAAGAAAAATATTGAGAATATTGCAGTCAGAGACGGGAGCAAGGGTGCTAGTGGGGGTGGTACACGTTGATGAAATACTTGTGAAAGTCATAGTCCTCAGACATAGACCCACTTAAAGGTTGGATAAGATTAGAAAAAAACTCCTTTGGCCCATATCTGAAATGCACAACAGCAAGGATCTGGTATAATAACAATCAATTATAGCTAAAAGAGTTGTAATACACAGATTCTTTCTCCCTGAAGTAGTGTTTGAGGAAACTCAAACAGTAAGATTAAAAAAAAAAAGTACAGGATGAACATTTAAAGCATCTGGTACCTTTAGCTGCAAGCAAGCATTAAACACCAGACAAGTCCTCACCAGATAAAATAAATATTCCTATCAGTGGCCTATTTACCTAATTATTTTATTATTCAATAAAACTTGTCTGATTTTCAACAAAAAATTACAAGACAGGCCAGAAGATATGCTAAAATGTAGTCTGAAGATAAAAATCAGACTCAAACATATCATGCATGTTTGAATTGCCAAGTTAAAAAAACTAAAGTAATTATGATTAATATGTTAAATACTCTAATGGGAAAAAAGTATACAGCATGCAAAAACTTTAAACTATGTTAGGGAAAATGGAAACTTTAAGAATCAAAATAGAATTCTAGAAATCAAACATGCTGAAATAGAAAGGAAGAATGCCTTCTGATGCCATCAATTAAATTATGGCCAAGGAAAGAAACCATGATCTTAATGATAAGTTAATTAAAAATTTCCCAGACAAAAATACAAAGGAAATAAAAGCAACCCAAGAACTCCGGGACAGTATCAAAGAATAAAGTATGCATAATTCGAATACAAAAACAAGAAAGGAAAACAGAAAAATATTTGAAGTAAAACTATCTGAAAATTTTTCAAAAACTAAGATGAGATAAAAAGCATAGATTCTGAGAATATATCAAGTAGGATAAGTACCAAATATAGATAGGTGAATAGATAAAGTAATACCTAGTCATCTCATAACCAAATTACAGAAAACTAAAAACAAAGAAAAAATTTTGAAAGAAGAAAGAAAAATAATTGCCTTACTTATACAGCTACAGAGGAATAAGGATTAAAAAATTCATTGGATAGCAGAATAACCAATTTTTATCTTCAGCTGATGTTCCTAACACAGTTCTTTTCTCCATAGAAAAGACATAGCCCTGAGCTAACATCCATGTGAATTCCACAATTTGAGTCTTTTTTACATTCAATCTGCCAGTCTGTCTTTTAATTGATGAGTTTAAGCCATTAACATTCAGAGGTATTATTGAAATATGGCTTGTATTCTCGTTCATTTTAGTGTATTTTTGGTTTTTAACTTGACTTGGTTTCTCTTTTGATTGACTTTTCCTTTAGTGTAGTTCCTCCCTTTGACAATTTCCATTGTTTTTCATTTTCTCCTCATGGAATATTTTGCCAAGAACACTCTGTAGTGCAGGCTTTCTTGCTGTAAATTCTGTTAACTTTTGTTTATCATGGAATGTTTTTATTTCATCATCAAATCTGAAGCCTAATTTTGCTAGATATAAGATTCTTGGTTGGCACACATTTTCTTTCAGAGCTTGGTATATGATGTTCCAGGATCTCCTGGCTGTGAGGATCTGGGTTGAGAAATCTGATGAAATTTGAATTGGTTTCCCCCTGTATGTAATGTGCTCCTTCTCTCTTGCAGCTTTTAAAATTCTATCCTTATTGTATATGTTAGGCATTTTCATTATAATGTGCCTTGGTGTGGATCTGTTGTAGTTTTGTGCATTTGGTGTCCTATAAGCCTCTTGTATTTGATTTTCCAATTCATTCTTCATGTTTGGAAAATTTTCTGATATTTTTTCATTGAAGAGATTGTGCATTCCTTTGGTTTGTACCTCTGTGCCTTTCTCTATCCCAATAATTCTTAGATTTGGTCTTTTCACGTTATCTCATAGTTCTTGGATATTCTTTTCATAGTTTCTTACCATCTTCATTGTGTGGTCAACTTTATTTTCAAGATTATATATATTGTCTTCATTCTCTGAGGTTCTGTCTTCCGAGCTCTTTAGTCTGTTGGTGATGCTTTATATTGAACTTCTTATTTGGTTTATTGTTTCCTTCATTTCAAGGACTTCTGGTTGGTTTTTTTTTTTTCAATGTCTTTATCTCTTTCTTGAAGTAATCTTTTGCTCCCTGTATTTGCTGTCTTATCTCTTTGTTGGAGTGATCAATGGTTGCCTGTATTTGCTCTTATATTATTCTGTGCTTCACAGATCATTCTAATTATGTACACTCTGAACTCCTTCTCTGATATTTTATCTACTGTGCTGTAAATTAATTCTATTGTTGTAGCATCTTGGGTTGTTTGGGGCATTTTCTACCCTTGTTTTTTCATGTTGTTCATGTGTCTTCCTCTCTAGCGATGCTGATCTGAGGTATTACAATTTCTACCCTATAATCTTGTAGTGTCCCTGCAGGTTACCAATACTTCACCTCTGGTGTAATCGGGCTTGCAGGGATCTCAGGAATGATCTTCCTGGTCCTGGCTATTGACCCTAGATGGGTGTAAGCAGGGACAGCTACAGGTTGGTAGATGGGGGGCTGGTCTGCTCTGCCTCCTCCATATGTAAGGCTGGAGTCAGTGTCTACTCCGCCTCCTCCACGTGTCAGGCTGGGGTCCCAATATTCTATTCTTAATGAAACATTGAGTTATTATGGATTGAGAGTGTCAACAAAATGTCTGCACTTGTCCTAGGACAGAAAACACTGGAGAGAGGTGGTCTCCAGCTTCACTGTGATGTTGCTGATGGACATTGTGTTCTGGTCATTTCCCTTGTAGGCCAGAGTTGCTCTTGGGGATGGTGAACTAGGGAGATGTGGTTGGCTCTGCCAACTTATGAGGTCCCAGTGAATTGGTTGCTTCTGTTTCTCCTACTTTTTTCTTTTTCTTTTTTTGGTTCCGGGGATTAGAATACAGGCCCTGTGCATGTAAGGCTAGCACTCTACCAACTGAACTATATCCCCAAGCCCCCTAACCTTTTTCTATTTTTCTCCCTCATCCCTTCTCTCTCTCTCCTTTCTTTCTTATTCACTTACTCATTTGCTCTTTCAGCATATACAGGTATCTCATGCTTCCTTGACATCAGCCCTGGGCTGGGCTATTGTGGAGGGGCATCCCTAGGCCCTATTGGTTTATTTCTATATTGGGCATTGCTCACTTTAAAATGAAGGGCTGCAAAGGGTCATTGCCTGGAAAAGCCTATTTGACTACCATGATTAAAAAGAAAAGAGAGCCATTGCAACCTATGTGGCATATTAGTTACAAAGCAATGTCCAAACACACTTCTGATTTGGGAAAGTTAGGAAGGAGAGAAGAGGGAGAGCTCAAGGTGCACAGTTGTGACTTGCCTGGATGGCTGTTGTAGGGGACTTACATGTACGGAGATATGTTACGATGCCTTAGTGGCGACCAGGAACAACTCAGTTTTATGATAAATCCATCTTATCTATAAAAATAATTTTGACAGTTAAAAATTAATAACATGTAGTAAATAAAACATTGCCCAGGTGAGTGCCCAGGATTGAATTGCTTCTATCAGTACTATTCAGAAGCCCTGTCAGGGCTCCCCTTTCTGCTTCAGGATCCCTCACCTCCTCCTGACTAGTACCTACCATGATGACATTGAAACACTTCTTCAGGTCTTTCATAACTACACAACTAGGAAACAACATACTTTGTGCATGAAAGTGAATATTTAAATAAGTGGTATTGTAAGAATCATTTGGCAATCTGCTTTTAATTAACTATTCACTAGGCACTGTTTTCTAAGATATATCTATATTGCTATACCATAATTTCAGTGTACTTTTTCATGGCTAGAAAATATTTTATACAGCAAATATACATTTTATGCAGACACTTGGACAGTTCCAGCTCTTTAGTTACAAACAATTGTGGAGTGGAAGTGGTTGCGCATGCCTTGGGTACTGGAGGATGTGGTGCTTTTTTTCTTTTTGTAAAAGAATTTTCAGGTGTTCAGAAAATTGAGTATACAGTGATCATCCACTTTCCTTTTATCTAAATTATCCAATTAATTATGCCATGTGTGATTTTTTTCCTTGATAGACACACAGATGTGTTTCTATTTTATTTTTGACTGAACCTTTTGACTTAACTCCTAAATATTTCATTAGCAATCTCCTAATGATCATTCTCTCACATAACTGTAATATTATGTCTAAGTCAATAATTTCATAGTATCACATAATAGCCAATCTAGAATATGCATATTTTTATTATAAAAAATACTGTCCAATTTCCTCCAAAACATTTGTACTAATTTATTGTTCCCAAAAGCAACATATTTCTGTTGCCATGCAGCACCAAAATTTTGTTATCCAAATTTAACTTTTGCTAGTTAGATGGATGAAAAATATCACTTTTACATTTGCATTTCAAGGAAGAAAAAAGCCATAAAAACATGCAATTCAAACATAAGATTTTATTTTTAATTGTCCAAGTAGAAATTAGATCCCAATTTGGCTTCCAGCACAGGGTAATAAATTCCATGTCTGTGAGCAATTTGGAGCAGGATGCTCATATTTTTCTGAAGATTTAGGAAGAAAATATAACATAGCTCAGTTCTTCATTTTATAAGCATAGAACTTCCAGCCAAAAATCTTGTCAGAGAATGTTTTGACATAATTATCTTGGGAATCTGAAATTTTTTCAGTCAAGTATTAATAATTAATATCATTTTAAAATTCATATAAAGTACTAAAATTACCAAAAGGATATGTATCTGAATAGAAAGGAAACAGTGTATTCTTGCCTGTTGTAACAGTAAAGCTCATAATAAAACTTTAAAAAATTTTAGCAAAAACTTTTAAGTTTAAACTTTGACGCCAGCAGAGATGATATGCTTATAATTGAGTAGGGGCAGGATTTTTAAAAAAAATTTTCTTATACACAAGTAATAAAAACAAATGATGTATCTGTACTGCACTGTGATTACCCCTGTTAACATTTGGTAACTATAATTACAACCTGTGTGTATGTGAGCATAGGAACAACCCAGATCACCTTCAGTTTCACACTTACTGAGTGTTAACTATGGGCTAGGTGGTCGTCTAAGTGCTTGTACTAGTATCATTTCTATTTTCCAGATGAGGCCATTGAGTGACATTCCAGGTGAGACAACAGGTGAGTGAGACACTTAGAATTTAAGCACAGGCAGCCACTCTTAGCCTTCACTATGCTCTCTCCTGGTCAGGTAGATTTCTTTCATTGCTCTCTCATTTACTAAACTGTAAATTTCATCTTACATCAGTAAGTGTTCATCCAGATCAGTTTTCTTTGTCATACAATATTTCCATTATATAGAGTTGCCCTAATTAGTTGATTTGTCTGCTGCTATGCATTTCATTGTTTTTTCTTATTTTTACTGTTGCAACTGTTTCATTTTATATGTAGTGTCTTTGGCCACTTTTCGGTGATTTAAGTTACATATCCTAGAATTGGGTTGTCTGAATGATATAACATCTCATTTGAATGCGGTTGATACCAGCTGCCAATATTACCCTTCATATTTCTGTGCACAATAATAAATAGAAATAGGTGTCTTTTTTTCTTACATGACCACTAATACTGAAACTTTTGCCTATGTTGCCCTTGTAACAAAATACAGTATGTCATGGTTTTAAGTTGCACTCTTTCTTTATTATAAGGCCAAAGGTTTCTCATAAGCCTAATGTGTTTCCTTTTGGTGAATTGCCTTTTTGTACTTTCTATGTTTTCTTGTCTATTGATGTTTTTAAAATTTGATTTGCAATAGCTTTTTAAGTAAAAGATATAAACTATTGTTATGTTAGAAAAGTTTTTTCCTAGCAGAGTCTTTGTTTTGTTTTCATGGTATAATTTACATTTTGTTTATATTAAAATAATCTGAACTTTTTCAATACAATATTAAACATTCAGCTGAAGTTCTTGAACAATGTTGATCATTTAAGTTTTTCACATATATCTTTGACTCACCTAGGATTTTTTTATGTTTTTATTAGTGCATTATAGGTAAAAATAATAGTGGAATTCACTTGGAAAAATTCATACATGCATATGATATAATTGTTCCATGTCACTTCCCAGTAACTCTCCTTTCCCTCCCCTCCCTTGATCTCCTTCCTTTACTCTATTGGTCTGTCTTCTATTGTTTTTAATTAGTAAAACAATTAGACATTATAGATATAAATAAAATAAAATTCATTGTGATATATTCATTACATGTACATAGATTAGTTTGGTCAATTTAATTCCATATTTTCTCTCCTTTTCCATTTCTCCTCCTTTCCTTTTAGTTCCCTTCCTCTATTCTCCCTTCTATTTTTATGTGACCCCCACCCTCTTTTTAAATTTCTTATTTCTCTCTAGCTTCCACATATGAGAGAAAACATTCAATCCTTGAATTTCTGAGTCTGGCTTATTTCACTTAGCATGATGTTCTCTAGTTCCATCCATTTAGCCAGCAAATGATAATTTTATTCTTCTTTATGGCTGAGTAACACTACCTTGTGTATATATACCACATGTTCTTTATTCAGTAGTCTGTTGACAGGCACCTGGGCTAGTTCCACAACTTGGTAATTGTGAATTGTGCTGCTATAAACATTGGTATGCCTGCCACTATTTCAACAAGGAATTAATATCTGAAATATATTAAAGAAACTAAAACAACTTGACACAAAAAAACAAATAACCCAATCAATAAATGGATAAATGAACTAAATAAATATTTTTCAAAAGAAGAAATACAGGGGCTGGGGTTATGGCACAGTGGTAGTGTGCTCGCCTGGCATGCGTGAGGCACTGGGTTCGATCCTCAGCACCACATAAAAATAAAATAAAGATATTCTGTCTGCCTACAACTAAAAAATAAATATTAAAAAAAAAGAAATACAAATGACTAACAAATAAATGAAAAAAATGTTCAACATTTTTAGCAATCACGGAAATGCAAGTCAAAACAGATTTCATCTCACTCCAGTTAGAGTGATAAACGTCAAGAATATAAATAATAATAAATGCTGATGATGATGTGGAAGAAAAGATATATTGTTGGTGAGACTGAAAATTAGCATAACCACTTTGGAAAGAAGTATGGATATTCTTCAAAAGACTAGACATGAGTTTTTTTTTTTTAATATTTATTTTTTTTAGTTGTAGGTGGACAGAATATCTTTATTTTATTTTTATGTGGTGCTGAGGATCGAACCCAGTGTTTCACACGTGCTAGGCGAGCATGCTACCGCTGCGCCATAACCCCAGCCCTAGACATGAGATTTATTTTGATGTGCTGTACAGACCTGATTTTTTTCTTATATGGGTAAGATCTAGTCCCAATTTTCTAGAGATGCCATTTATGAAAGTGGTACTGTAGTGCCTAATGTTCACTTTCTGTGTTTCCTTTCCTTACCTGCTCTCCATCTCTGTGTCTTACATAGTCTTAGGCAACCAGGTAACAAGCCCAGCCATATCCAAGAGCTGGGCTGGAAGAATAGCAACAAAAGCAAGCCTGACTATTGAGATTTCATCATTTCATTAATGATAAATATTTGAGTGTTTTTCTGAATGACATTAGCTTCCAAGCAGCTAGTTTGGGATTTTGATATGCCCCTTTTTCCTGGGACATGTTTTTCCAGCAGGTCACATTATCACTAAATCAATGGGAGTGTACATCTGGATTCTCATAAAGATGTAGCAGACTGCACGCTTTGGGAAACCCTCACTGATTTACTCTTGGTTTCCTCCTATCTCTTGTGTGACAATGTTCTTACTGGCTGGCAAAGTTTCCATTGTTTGATGCTGGATGGGAACTAATTAATCTGACTACAATGGGCATTTTAATTGTGGTAATTATCTGTACTAATTGTATTCAGCTATAAGAACCCCAGAATTAATTGACATTTTAAAAAAGGTAAAATAATAATTATTAAAATTCTCATTTCTTTGCTTTATCAAGGCTAGATAGAGTCACAATAGTAGATCATTTTGGAAGATGTTTTCCTTGCCTTCTTGTTGAATGAATTGGGTCTCTTGTAATATTTGTTTCCTTTATTTTATCAAAGAATAATCATTCTCTGTAAAGTGATTTTGAAATTCTTAAGGCAGAAGAATGTAATTTCATACACAAACACCAAAATAAAAAAGCAATCAAATTCACCAGTTCAGTGTAACATATACCATTTGGGACCATGAAAAGTTTGTCAGCTTTCAATTCTAGCTAGCAACATTCATCAACAAACCCTTTGTTTTGTGCCAGAAGCAAAAGCTTTAAAAAACCTAAACATGCTCAGATCACCTTTTCTCACATAATTTTCATTTCTAAATCTGTTTCTCAGGTTTACCTCTCAGTCTTTCAAAGCCTTCTCATTTCCTTCATTCACCACTACCAGCTCCTCACCAAAACAAATAATCCCCAGAATCTGGATATTATAGAGTCCTTCTGTTATACAACTTTTGGAAATAATGGATCACTTGCATTGCATTTCTTTGTATTAAGGCTCTATTACAAATACTGCCATGCTAAAATGACTACAGATGTTTGCTACCAAATAAACCAAGAACAATGAAAATTGTTGTCCTTTAAGAAAAACAAAGAGCATGCCACCAATCCTTTTTATTGTTTCTTGTTTCCCAAAGATGCTGCCCGGATCTGGTGGGAGAATAATCCTTTCTGTGAGGTTTTCACCCTATTTCCTCCTAGGGAGCTTAAGTTGACCAGACTATAGCAGCAGGGGTCCTAGGAAAGAGGTTTTTCTGCTTCAGTCTGGATCCGGCTGCACGACTTGACTGTTAGTGATTTGGAGTCACTTGAACAAGTGGGAGGGTTGAGTGTATGTGCAGGAAGACATCCCATTTATTCTAATCTCTTGACTAGTTTTGTGATTGCCACAGATATACCTCAAGGGAGATGAGGGCAGGCTGACTGGACAAAGGGTGAGTTTGTCAGCCAATGGTTGACCAGACGTCACAATTCAGTTGAAGAAAGTTAAAGACCTTGCTTATCCACAAGACAGAGTTTTAGTTGTTAAAAAAAAATAATAGCAGAGTGGAAAATGAATTCCTTAGGAACCCAAGACGATTTAGGTTTTGAAAAAGAAGGAAGAGGGAGAGAAGGAAAAGAATAGCTACAGAATATATCACATTCCTACAAAGAACAGTAGCCAAGGAGTCTTTATTTTTGTTTATTGATTTGCAAAAATATATAAAAAGTATAATGAAAATTTCTCAGCTAATTTAACAAAGAGGTTGAAATTGTTCCCTTAAGTATATGAAGAAACAAAATCAGTAATGTATGTGTGAGGGGTGAGGAAATGAGAAGACTAAGCAGGATGCTTGGAAACATTCTTCATCAGGAAAATTATAACTGAAATTTTATTTTCATATAGGATTTAAAGCTAAAACTAAGCTTACAGTAGCATAACCAGTAAGGGAAAAATCTCAGGTCCCATCTTGAGACCTAGCATAACTAAATTTTCAGTGTGCAAGATTAATCACAGAAGGGACATTTTAATATGCACACTATAACCTGTGACAAAATTCTTTTTCTACGTGGACAACCAGACCTCAGCAAAGTCTTGCCAAATCAATCTCCTTTCCATCTCTTCCATCTGATTCTGTTTGGAGTTCAATGTGTAGACACTGGTTGAATTACAGGAAAATAGATGAAGTGGGATTTAATGGCTGTTTTGAAAATAGTTTAAATGCACTTTTTATTAGGACTGTCAAATAGATTTCATACTGTAGTTGGTGCCTACCTTGAATACATTTTATGACGATACTTGTATCTGGAAGATAAATGTGCACTGTGGTGATGGTTATTTCAGGTGGATATTGACATGTATGTGACCACATGACATCACTCCTGATTTTCCTGGGTATTATAGCTAGTCCAGAAACACTGACTAACTTAAAAGAATCTTAGCACAGTTAGCCAGTAGTACAATAGGTACCATTCTTACATGCTTGCAAAGTCACTTTTAGTTCTTAAAAGCCTTGGGGGAAAATGCGGGTTTTATCTGTTGTTAGTCTGCCATTCTTTTGGCAAATAACTGAAATTGAAATGTTTCTTTATTGAGTAGATCTACACCAAAATATACTCAGGCTGGGAGAGTGTGCCCTCGATAAAAGTAGGAAATAAGTGAATCTTGCTGTTGCTATTTACCTCTTCAGACTTGGGTGCTTATTGAGCCAGGGAGGCGTTAAATATTTTTCAGGGCTCAGGCAAGATACAAATGGGAGCCCCTAGCTGGTGTCCTCTTCTCACTACCCCCTCCACCCACAGAGCCAAGGACTTTATATGCACTCTGCCTAGTACATCCAAGCTTTGTCTACACCCCCTCACAGACATCTGTCCCTCGTCTTCCCTTCAGGCCTATGTATGTACACACTAGGGATGTGTTCACCTCCAGGAAAGTGGATTGGGGAAGGGTCCACACAAATCCTCGAAGTAGGCTTGGGATCATTTGGGCAGTGAAATTCCGGAGTCCCAAGTGCCTGAAGCAAGACATGGAGGAGAGGACATGGACTACAATTAGGCAGTCCCCTTGATCCTCCTTAGTCCCTTGGGAGGGGAGAAAATAAAAGAAGAGCCCACAAGGCCCTGTGAAGTTGGAGCTCCTTTGCCCGTCTGAGGCTGGCACTGTGGCAGGCCCTGGACAGTAAGAACTGCAGGATATTATCTCACTGACCCTTGGATTTTTAGCCAACAAGTACTTGCATGTCTGCTCTGTGCAGATTGCTAGGCTAGGTGTTGTGGGAGGGTACAAAATACAAAGCTATTTTTAATCTAGTTGTGGGAGAGATAAAAGCTGGACTGAGAAGATTTTCAAAACAGCCGATTATTAAGGGAAGATGGCTAGCCTATCTATAATTGTCAAGTAAAGGAGATTGGGGTGCCTTGAAGTAAAGTGGCAGTTCCAGCTGTAAGAGGCAAGCCAATGTCAGGGCCTGGGTTGTTAAAGATCATGGGTTTCATGATTGGCAAATTTAAATGCTTTTCCAGTTTCCAGCAGGTACCATAAATGTGTGGATGGGCCTGGTGTAAGACTACAGGGAGTAGGGATAGGACATGGAGTGGTTTGTGTTGAACTGGAGAACATATGTCCTGTCATAAGACTTCTAAATGAAAGAGTTGAACAAAGCACTGGCCAAATTAAATGGGAAATAAATTTATTTCTGGAATTTTCCACTTAATATTCTTGGACTGCAATTGACTTCAAGTAACTGAAACTGTGGAAAGTGAAACCTTGGGTAAGGGGTGCTACTATAGTGAGAAGATATGTGAACACAACAAATGTAACAGCGATGGAAGGTGAAGATTCAATGACAGTGACCGGGAGAAGACAGCCAGGCTGTCCTCCCGTGAATTCAGACGGATCTGTGGAAGGTGGGGCTGGAGCCATGTGAGGATGAGTTGGCGGGTTGGCCAGGGAGTCAGCAAGCCTATGAGGGCAGATAAAAGGTGAAGGTGATAGGCTTAAGTTTTAGGTAGATGATGTCACCTTGCCAGTATTTTATTACTTTCTCCATTTCATTCTTAAGCTGGGCATTCCAAGGATAAATGCACATTTTTTAAAAAATGAGAACTGCAGGTTAAAAAGCACTATATACCTATTTGAATGTACGTTTAATCTGAATGAAACTAGTTTCATGTTTTTCCAGAATTCCAAGAAGAGGTTTAAAAGAATAATTTCTTCCCTTTCCCAGGTGGATGATAGTGTATTATACTTTTAAAGACCTAAAGCATTGGAATTCCCATGTTTTAATTCTTAACCGGATCTCATTTCATTGCATGTGCAGCAGCTTTTATTTAACTAATATTTATTTTATTTTCTTTTAAACTTATTTAGAGGTGGGAGGAGGATAGATAGGAGAGTGGATCAGAAACTCTGTCATCACTGGTGTTTCAGCAAAATGTTTCAGTGTTGCAAACTGGGCACCCTCGCCCCTTGCCTGCCCTTAATGGAGGCTTAACAGATTCTAAGTCTAGTGTGTGTTTTAGAGTGTCTTTCTTTTCCTTAACGTCCTTGTTTTACTTTTTTCTCTGCTTTATTTTTCAGCATGAGCAAAACCAAACTTGCAGTTATAACCATTGTGCAATGGCAAGTTCTTACTGTGAACTCATTCTCGTGTAACCCATTCTAGAATGCTGCTCGTGTTCTATAACAGGTTGAGAGGCATATGTCTCACTGGTACCCCTGTGTTATCATCTCTTGGGGAATGCTCCTATAAGATGGGGGAAATGTTAATTTCCAGAAGCAGCAGTAAACTGTGGAATATTACAAAACCATTAATATAAATGTGTATAGTTTGCCTTTTTTTTAAAAAAAGTGAGTCAAAGTCCCATAGAGCAGAAAGTGATCCCGTGACCCTCCTTATAAGAGAAATGACTTATACTAATGGAATCACTAATATTTCATCTGTAAGCCATGGAACTTATTTGGATAGGTTTCTTCCTATCCTTGGTGTATTTATTCATTTTCAGGGAAAAGTAATGGATGTCCAGAGAGTTTTCCAAAAGAAGAATTTTGTCACTAGCAAGCATTTGATTCATAAGATTTTGTGTATTTTATTATTTTTCCAAAGTCTCATACAGATGAGCTATTGACACAGAATGAGCTAAATTGCATAACGCTTTATGGAAGAGGGTCAGTTATAATATTTTCCAGTCATCTCTGGATCATGTGACTATGAGATGAATGTACTCAGTGCCAACCATTTCCTGACATAAAGTAGTTAACACTGAATTAAACATTTGTATTGAATTTTTATAAGTATACTACATTTAAAACAGATTACAAAAATTTGATTGTATAGGTAAATAGCTCAAATTAATTTAGAATGAAAATTGGTCCTGTAGTCTCATTGCATTTCAACTCTTAAATGCATTTATGGCAAATATAAGGAGTACATTATTTTTTAATATCTTGAATTAGAAAAACAATTATTCAAAAATTATTTGTAATTCAAAAGAATTGTAAGCATGACCTTTTGGCTTTGCCTGATATAAGAACTACTCACAAATTGAGTTTGGACTTAACAGTACTTTCTTAATCCAAATGAAACCCATGAATGATAGAAAGTAGAAAGATGTAGTTATCCCTTGGTTTTGGTGAGGGATTGGTACCAAGACCCTTCTCAGATACCCAAATTTTCAGTCTTCAAGTTCCTTATGTTAATGATGCAGTATTTGCATAGAATCTACCCACATCCTATCATGTTCTTTAAATCATCTCTATTACTTTTACTATCTGATACAAGGTAAATATTATGTAAATAGTTGTTATACTATTGTTTAGGGAATAATGACAAGGGGAAAGTCTGTACATGTTCAGAACAGTGGAATTAAAAATTTTTTTCCCATCCATAGCTGGTTGAGTCCATGGACATAGAATCCACAAATACAAAGAGCCAACTGTGCTTGGAATCTCTGCTATTCTTGCTTGGCCAACAAAGATGACTTTACAGATTAACAGATGCATCAAAAAACTATGATATAGCATCTTTTGAATTCTGCATTAATTTTTTAAAATCTTAAACTGTCCATTGAGCTTCATCGCTTTATTTCTTTCAATGTTTATATTCCAAAACCTTTCTACTAACCTCTTTTGTTGAGAGAGTGGCTCTGAATCCTGTCTCCAGTTGCGTCCAGTTTGCCTGGGACATTGCTACTTCTTCTTTTGTGACTAAAAATAGCCCTCCTTCCATGTACAAGAACAGAAGCTGGGAAGGTGCCATGGTTGTGATGGTGATATGGTGACTGTAGAATTGAATAAGTGAATCTTATTGGTGCCTTTTCAATTGCCAAGGGGGAAATATTTTAAAACAGAGCTCCTGCTCTGTTATATGATATGTTATTCATGCAGAAATGAAATAAGAATTTGGTAGAAAAACCCATCAACTGAACTGAACATGATTTAAAGCTTGAGCATTCTGTACCAGGTAGGTTCTATTAGGAGAGATAGGGAGATTCCCTTTGGAAGGAACTTGGAGCCAATGTTTCTCATCCAGCATGTGGCCTGGGTGCGTCAAAACCCCTGGAATACTGATTTTAAAAAAAATTTGTACTCCCGGGCTCCTACAAGGGCCAGTCAAGATTAGTAGAATTGAGGTGCCCAGGAATCTGCATTTGTGATGGGTGTCCTTGCTTCTCCTCTTAACCACAGAGGACATTAGAACAGAGAATCATTTCAACTTGCCCCAGCATTAGCCAGATATTCTCATAGATCAGTATTAGAGTGATGAGCCCCAGGTTAGCAGCACACACAGATGCAGAAACCCCACTGAGTGTGGGTGGGTACTGCCAGAGCACCCAAGGTCAGTAGACACGGCTGAGGTCGGCCTGAATTGGAGGGGCCAAGCACAAATGTCACTGTTCTCTCCTCTAGATGGGCCTCTTTGTAGCTGAGAATTGCTCCCACTTCAGATTACAGAAAGAGTTTTCTTCATTCTTCTGTTCCACTACAAGAAAGGTCTGATATGGAAACTGCTATTGGCACCAGGTCTTGAATGTGGTTTTAAGAAGGGGCAAGCAGTGGGTGCCTGGTCATGGGCAAGGTGGCTTTGTATACTCAATAGACACTTCTTCTCTGACCAGGCACACCTGCTTCCTTATTGCTTTCCGAAACCAGTATCATTCTGATTGTCATAGTCAATAAATACTCATTCATGAATATTTATTAGGTGCCTGCTGTATACTGTTTTAGGCTCCAAAGCTACAATGGACCAAAAGAAATAAGGACCTTGTCCATAGAGAGCCATCCTGCTGGTCACATCCGATATGTCCATACCCTCTCTGCTTCTCAGTCACATAATTTAGACTGTATTATCAATATCCAGAATTGTGTCCTCGTTTTTTGTTGAGTTACAATTTTATTCTGTTTACATTGTCTCCTGTAATGCTGAGCTAAAAACAGTGGTTTCTCACGATGGTTTCACAAAACATTGCAGGCAGTATTGGAGCTGCCTGCCAATCTCAGAAGCTTTTTTAGCTTCTGTCTTTGGCTGTCACAGAGGCAATCTTTCTGAATTTTAGGTGCATTCGAGAACAATTGACTCTCTGTTTTGACATCCTTGGTCTATCACTTGGAGAGGATTTATTTTGTCTTCGGTTTCTTCCTGGCTCCTAAAAGCAACTTTTTGTTCCCCCCATGAGCCATTCTGTGCATTTAAAATGAAGTTGAAACTTGAACCTCATTGCTTTCTCAAATCCAAGAAAGTTTAGAATTTAGTGTGAAGACATTTTCTTGGCCCTTTTTCAGTTACATGAATTTCAACTCTCAGTTATTTTGTATCTAAATGAGATTCAGGGGTAGAATTTCAGAAGCCTCTAGAGAATAGGGTGAGGGTGGGGAGAGAATCTTTAAGGCTGCAAAGAGTAAAAGGGGTCAGTTTCTCATAGAGGACAACTATTTATGTGTACTTTCCAAAATGTGGCACCCAGATCATTGAACATAGGCAAGATATTTTTATTTGGAATATTGCTAAAGTCTTATTTATTGTATTTAATATGATTAATGATAGCAAATACTGATGTTTCACTTATGACATTCATGTTTTCTTTCATAAGTAATTTAAATAAAAGAAAGTTAAGTGTTTAATAATCATACAGGTGGTATATGGATATGACAAAAAAAATGACAGTATTGGTGCACAGATGACTGTGGTCTGAGAAATGTTTCTTGAGTGGAAAGCCAAGAGCATGTGTCCTATAGGAAGCTGACAACCCTACATGGTCAGAAGCCCATGCCTCGCTCATAGTAATCAGGAAGCTGGTGGAAGAGAGCGAGAAGGTGACTTGGAACACTAATGATCCCCAGGTGCCAACCATGGCAGAGAAGCACGCAAAGTAGCTGTATGTATTATTTAACCAGCAATTGAGTGTCTACCCTGGAAGAGGAAATAACTCACATTTATGGAGAGAGGGGAGGCAAAAGATCCAGAGCAAACTTCACAGCAAGAGAACAGAGAAAGAACCTTAGAGCAGAAGCAATTTTGTCCACTGCAGAGAAGTCAGAGGACATAAAGGCAGAGACAGGCATGTGAAAACTGCCCAGAAGTTCTCTACTGACTATTCCAGAGGACAGCTGCAGAGGGATTGTAAGCCAGACCTCAAACACAGCAGCCTCCCAATGATAGGAGTTAAGAAGTACACACACTGTGAGGGGCTGAGGCAGGAGGATCTTGAGTTCAAAGGCAGCTTCAGCAAAAGCAAAGTGCTAATCAACTCTGTGAGATCTTATCTCTAAATAAAATACAAAATAGGGCTAGAGATATGGCTCAGTGGTTGAGTGCCCCTGAGTTCAATCCCTGGTACCCACCTCCCCCCAAAAAAGTACACACATCACATAAAAATGGGCATCCCTTTTAATCATTTGTGTAATCCTTCACTGACCAGAACATGGCACATGACTGAATCTATAGTCTTTACTGAATTATTTCCAAATATGAAAACAGTGAATAAAAATGGACAAGAGCTATTTCTCTTAATTATATTTGGAACAGAACCTAGAAACAGAATTGTAATTTTACTCCTTCTCGCTCCTCTGTATTTTGACCTGTTGGGTTGAGAATGGACAGTCCTGGGCGGTGGCCTTCACCGCACCACCATCACATCCAAGAGAAACCCTTGGAAACCTGCTACCAAAATTCACCTTCCGTTCAAAATGTTCTCCCCTCCTTGTGAACCAAAAAGCTTCTCTTGGGCTGAGGGCTCCATTCTTGCCTTCTGCAGTCATTCAGACCACAGAGGAGCTTCCTCCAGCATCTCTATTTCATAGGCGAGCAGATGTATCAGTCCTTATAAGGAGGCAAGAAGCAAACTGCATGGACCCAAACCCTGGGTTCTGCAAAATCAACTAGGGTGAAAAAGCTAAATCATCCCATCCTCAATAAAAATCACCAATGATTTTCATTCTAAAAATCATATCCTTGTATTTTTCTTTTACTTTCCCTAAATAAATGAATAGTTTTATGTTCAGTGTCCATGTGTTGAGCTTCTGATTAGGACAGATGAGGGACCCTAGGTCCTTAGCTTGAGTTTAGCTGTTCCTTGTGTTCCTTGTCACACCTGTCATTATAGAAAGAATGAAGTCTTCACCTACCCTCACCTCCCCAAGCCTGACCCCACCTGCTGCTTGAACCATTTCATTTAGAGCATAGTTGTGCAACCTGGGAGATAAACGTTCAAGTGTTGGAATCTCAATGTGGACAGGAGGGGTGTGTCTTGGCCATTTATTTTGGGAAATATCCAGGGTAGAACTAGCTCTCGGTGTTATCACAGGCTGTGTACACACAAGAGACCAGGATTGAGATCCAGACCCAACACTTCCAAGCTGAACAACCTGTTTAATCTTTCAAGTTTTTAGTCTCCCATCTTGAAAAAAGAAGATATTAATTGAGTTGGGTGGAGGCTTGAATGAGAGTGAGAGGACTCCCCAGACAGTCTGTTTTCTCACCCACAGCCCTCCGTGGTGGGTGTCTCAGTCTCTTGTCTTTACCTTAAGCCTACTCTTTGTTGCCCCACATTAGTTTTTTATTCTTTGAACCACTGAAATTGGACATCGAAGGATATTTTCAAATGTTAGTATCTATTAAATATCTATTAATACATTTAGGTCACTTTTATTCATCTTAAAAATCAGTCTAAATATTTTCTTTTGGAAACGGTCCATGTCCAAAAGCAAAGATCAGTGGCTTTTAAAAACTATTTGCGTGTTTGGTGGGGAAGGCACCTTGTGAGGGAATGGTCCCAAATACCATGGGTCCTCTGTCTTGGTGTAGGATTTGGGCTGTGTCTTACGTGGTTTTTCTGGCTTTGGAGCCAAAGTCACAGCTTGCGTTGAGGTGACCATGTAGTCTCTGCATTCATATCAGCTTCTTTGCATATAAAATGTAGAAATAGTAATGTCTGCTTGGGGTACTTTAGGCTGGAGACCAGAGCTCAGGCCTGCTGGGTTGCTATAGAATAAAACAAGATAGTATCAAAGTCAGGAGCAGAGGCAGGGCCCCCAGTATACTGTGAGAGCTGAGAACTAATCCAATCAGAGACTTTGCAGCAATGTCTTTTAGTGTAGTGCAGGAGAGCAACCAAGCTCCTCTACCCCCCTTACTTCTTATGTGGGCTCCTTGGTTAGCTCTAGGAACCCCATCCACACAAGAGATTGATTGATAAGACAAAAGCATGAAAGTTAATTCTACATGTACATGGGGATCTTCATAAGAGTGAAATCTGAAGAAATTACCACAGCATGTTGCTTTTACACTTTTAGACAAAGAACAATACATTTGTGGATGCTAGGACAAATAGATACGGGGCTCAAGCATAAATTCTAGGGGTGTTACTAAGAGATGGCTGGGGTAGAAGTCAGTGGAAGAGAAGGGCTACTTCACAGCTTCATTTGGGTTCACTGCAGCTGTGTTACCAGTCTGTTTTCCAGACTTGGTATGGGAAGAGCATCCTTCCCCAAAGAATCTTTACAGCTTGCTGCATGTGGGGAAAGTCAGACCAAATGGCCTTTTAAAAAAATATTTATTTTTTAGTTGTAGGTGGACAGAATAGCTTTTATTTTATTTTTATGTAGTGCTGAGGATCGAACCCCATGCCTCACGCATGCTAGGCGAGCATGCTACCACTGAGCCATAACCCCAGCCCCCTAAATGGCCTTTTTGAAGTTATAGTTCCTCATCTGGTTTCAGCCGAAAAACATCAATGTACTAATTTAGCATATTTTGCCTTCACTCTCAGTAGGATCACCTCAAGAGTCACCATAAAGCCATGTCTTGTAGGGGTACCTGGTCTCATCACAAATATCCCTGTGCAATTCATAGCTGATTGTCTTGAGGTGTCTGTGATGTAAGACCTGGGGAGGAAAGCTGATGTCTCATTTTTGTTCCATCTCTTTCTTCATTGAACAGTTCTTTGAGTACCAACTATGTAATAAGCCTCTTGTTGTACCCTAATGAATGAATCTCAGGTACCACCCATACTGGATGGAGGGTGTACTGAGAGATCTATCTGCTAACAGGTGGTTAGCTGATGTGCTGCCTTTGAGATATCCAAAACACTTTGGTGGGTTGTGGTAATTGTGGTCAACCTCAGAGGCTGGGCTTCCTTGACTCACAGCCAATGTCCTCATCTCTGAGATGAGAAGACAGCACCCACCTTTCCTGTCCCTGGAGGTTGAAGTGAGGTAACACTGAGACTTGTGAGGAAGCTCACCTGTCTAAAGGTTTTCTTGTAAGTCCCCAGCAGTGTGTTGGGTACAAGATGGTGGGTTAGCTAGAGCTCAGGATTCAGTGTGCAGCTGTGAACTTCAGATTTACCTTCGTTAGACCAGTTAACTAAGTCCTTTTAATCATGACCCAGACTTTCTTCTCTTACAATAAGCCTGTCAACGGAGTCTAGTGGAGTGAATTCCAGTTCTTTTTCTTGCTAACTGTGTGAACTTTAGAGATTACTTAACCAGTATGAGCCCCAGGTCTTCATCTGTAAAATGAAGGTAATAATACATATTTTATAGAGTATTTATGAGGATTAAAGGAAATAGTTTGGATGGAGTGCGAGCACAAAGTGACTGCTTTAATATCTGTCCTTCTCAGGACTGGATAAGAAATCCTGAAAACACTGAAATTCAGTATAAGGCGCCTCCCAGGCCATCTCTGTGGTTGGTTGTGCTGTGGTTGAAGTCATGTCGACCCACATAGAACACAGGGTGGTTGAGAGACAATGGCATATCCTATTTCACTTGTGGTGAGTAGTGCAGGTACTTGACACTGAATATCACCATCTCATGTTAAAATACTAGAGTACTATATAGCCTTAAAAAGGAAGGGAATTCTGACACTTTCTGTCATATGGCTGACCCTTGAGGATGTTATGCTAAGTGAAATAGACCAGACATAAAAGCACAGAAATCATACAATTCCATTTGTATGAGGTATTGAGAGTAGTCAGATCTATAGAAACAAAGTATAAGCATGGTTACCTGGGGTGGAGGAGGAATGAGGAGGCACTATTTAATGGTACTGAGTTTCAGTTTTGCAAGATGAGAAGAGTTCTGGAGATGGTTTGTGAATATATTTAACAGAAGTGAAGCGTAATAGCTAAGATGGTAATTTTAGGTGTATTTTACCATAATTTAAAAAATAAAATTAAAAACTATTCATTAAGCTTATACCAAGTATCAGGCATCATACCAGGCACTAAGAGAGCCAGTGTCAAAACAAACATGCTGCCTGTCTTCCCTTACAGAATTTACAGACTGGCAGGGGAAACACATTGAACAAGAGCTTGACCTGGTCAGGAAGCCCAGACCAGGCCAAGGGCAGAGGTGAGAGGTAGGCTGGAACACTCCAGGAAGAGTGAGCCACGTGTGCAGAGGGTGCAGGGAGGGCCACGGGAAGGGGTGTTGTCTGTCTGTGAGCAGAATGGGAAACCTTTGAGGGTTTTGAACAGAAGGTGGAGAGACAGGCAGAAGAGCAGGTTTGTGCTTTAACAAAGTCAATTAGAAGGAATGTTTTTTCTTACATGGATGAATTATTCCAAACTCTCACTCACAGTTTTTCTCAACTGGGTCCTTGCAATAGTCCTCATCCTAGTGTTTGCAAAGCCCTGGCAAGAGGACCCAGGGAGACCCACATCCCTTCAGTTAAAATAGTTACAGATTACAATCAAGCTACCACCAATATGTGTGTCCTTCCTTCTATCCTGAAAAGCATGTCTCTATAAGTAAACTGTCATGAAGACTTTCTCTCTTTTTACATGACTGAGAGTCAACAAAGTAATCAAACATGACTGAATTTGACTAAAATTATATTCTGGTGGTTCTCTTGAGCCAATGAGAAGTGGATGAATATAAAGATATTTATAATTAATAAATCATTTCCTATAGCATTATTTGCCTTCATCATAGCAAAATCAATAATTATGCTCTAAGATTTTGATATAATTTGTGTTTTTTGACAGAAATACTGAGTTAGACGACAACTTTTTTTGATAAGAGCTTATTGAATATAATTTGTGTACTGTAAAATTCATCTGCTTAAAGTGTACCCCTTGAGTCATTCTATTTCTGAGATAGTTTTTCCTTCATTTGAACTTGAGGAAACTGTCCTAATAAGGGCACACCAACCTGGACTGTTAAGAAAATTCTTAACACTTAGATTTGGAAATGAACCATGAGTAGAATATATACTCAAACCAGGTCATGGGATCTCATATGATTAATTGGATCTATCACAGGAAATATTTTAATTCCATTGTATTTCTCTATATACATACACTACAGCTTATCTATTTATTTAATTATTGGATACTAGGGATTGAACACAGGAATGCTTAAGCACTGAGCCACAACCCCAGTCCTTTTTTATATTTTATTTATAGACAGGGTCTCACTGAGTTGCTTAGGGCCTCACTAAGATGCTGAGGCTGGCTTTGAATTCATGATCCTCCTGCCTCAGTCTCTCAAGCCACTGGGATTACAGGCGTGCGCCACCACGTGCGGCTACACTACAGCTTTTATTATCTTGCCAAGCAGTATCTCAGGCTGATGTAAATGTGGAGCCTTGGCATCATATTTCCTATATGTCATGACAGAACAGTTTAATCTTGTAAAATGTTCCTTGGCTGCCTTGGAGTTTTGAGAACCTCCTGAACTCCAGTTTGGAACATGAAGAGAAGCAATTGTATAGACACTTGGCACGGCTGGGAAACCATGCTTCATTGTGCAATGATCAAGTGCATTCATGAGTCGGAAAGGCAGGAACTGGCAAGTTAATTAGCCTTTTCTCTTCTCCAAGTGTTTCTGCTGTTCAAATCATCCCTGCACACTGCAGCAGCCTGACCACCGTCACCATCAATATTAGCAGCATTGAAACTCTCAAGTGTCCCAGGCTCTCTCACACAGTTATCTGTTGTTTCAAGGATGCGGGGCAAGGAGTGAAGGGAGGCATTTCTCTGTGCCCAGGATGGCACTACCCTGCAACCTAGAACTGCATAAGCATTTGGCAAGTTCATCTCATGAACCTATCCATGTGTTATGGACACATACTCCCAGGAGGTCCTTTTTCTCTCAGGTGTTCCTTTGGAACTTAGCTAACTGTGTTTTCACTTGTTTTGTCTTATAGGAACTGGTGAGAGCGGGAAAAGTACCTTTATCAAGCAAATGAGAATCATCCATGGGTCTGGATACAGTGATGAAGATAGAAAGGGATTCACGAAACTGGTTTACCAAAACATATTTACTGCCATGCAAGCCATGATCCGAGCGATGGACACCCTGAGGATACAGTACGTGTGTGAGCAGAACAAGGTAAAGTGCTCGGGGGCTTTGGCCCTGTTTGTGAATGCATGCCATCCTACTCTGGTGAGTGGAAGTCTTTGAACAAAAGGATTCACTAAGTGCTTTACTCCGATGCTGAAAGAAGCTCTTGAGTTCACATATTTGAGATGGTGACACTTGAGAGAAGACGGACTTAACTCTCTGGTCTTATTTTTGCAGGAAAATTTCTGTAGGAAATACCATTAGTGATGCTTCTGTGATGCTTTGCTGTGTGCAGGGATTCAGAAGTCCAAGCAGTTGTCGAGGTTGCTTATCTTGGGCAGTGAAAAAGGAAGATGTACACATTTCCTTTTCATCCTTGAGACCTAGTTAATTTCTGCAGCAGAAAGTGGTGGAGATGTTGGGTTTATAGTGGCCAGCTTTTTAAGAATTTCCAGTCTCTGTAAATATTTTCACTAATGCACTGCCAACTACTCTGAGAAACCAATGGGGTTTGTTTGTGTATGTTGGGAATTAGCTGTTCTTGGGGAAAAGAGTTTACCAGAGCAATGCCTATATCCCAGCTAGCTAAGTGCTCTCATGAAGCGATGGTGTCAGTCTGGCATTCGCTTCCCTGTGGCCACTGGTTATAGAAAATACAAATCTGCTTAAGACCAGAGGAAAGTAATGAGGTGGGAAGGTGGGAGGAGAAGGCAAATAAAATTTCATATGGTATATTGGAATGCAAATCCATAGGAAGACAATAATGTGTCTGAGTTCCTAAGAATCTAGATTAGAAATAAGAGGTTATTTTTAAAATAATTATTACCAAGTTATGAGATGATTTGATGAAGAGAAAAATTCTCTTTTTCAAATGGGTCTCTCATGGATCTATTTAAAAAGAATTTAGCAACTATAATGCCAGAATTGCTGGACTTTAGTATGAACAACTTGGCCATGAACTTGTGGACCCTGCATGTGTGTGTGCGTGTAGATGCACACACATACATACATACATCCCAGACAAAGAGTTTCAAAGCAGTCAAACAATTTACATTTTCTTTCCTTGGTGACTGGCTTACATAGGAAAACACAATACACACAAATGTTGGACATACCTTTATATTATCTCTGCAATTTTGTCTGCCATCATTTTCCTTCAAAATCTTTTGAAGGGAAGTGTCTTGCCTACAGTTTCTGCCTTCAACAGTGCTATGCTGAAAAGTGTGTGGGTGAATTGGGACAGGATATTTCTGGTGCCAAGGAATGCTAGAGATGCATGCTAAGCCATGGGGAGATTCTAGAAGTAATTGGGATGATCCCTTTCTCCATTGCTTTTGAGTACATGCATTTTCTTTTTGAAGATATATACTTCATCCTGATTCACCCTATATGATATCTTCTAAAAATTAGGCATTCCATGGAGATTTAAGATTATTTCAGAGGAGAGTCATGGTAGGACTGACCTGCAGGTGATTTCAGTTCATCTGTTTCCTCTGTTGTAAAATGTATTTTGTTTGCCCATTGGAGGTGGGTGACTGGCTCAAGCTTGGAATCCAGGGATGGATTTGTAAGCAGAACTATTGGGAAGAAAAGGCTTGAGTGGAAGCCAGTTGTGCTTACCTTGGCAGCATGTGTTTGTAAACCTCATGGGGACTGGTGATCAATCCTCATGGCCTCTGGATTTCTGTTTGTTGTGTTTTCCTTCACAGTCTTCTAGAGGTACCTTGAGTTTATATTTTAAACAAAAAGATGTTATGGAGTTTGACTTTTTACCACTTTCTCCCTTTCTGTTGATCTTAAATTCTTTCTTCCAAGCCCATCTCCAGTTTTCACTCATCTGTTTCAGTGTCCTAGGGATGCTGTCATGAAGGACCTTAAGCTGGGTCACTTAAAAAAGAAATGCACCCCCTCCAAATTCAGGAGACTACAGATTCAAAGTCAGAGCTGATTGGTTCCAATAAGAGGTTCTGAGGAAGAATTGATTTCCTGCTTCTCTCCCAGATTCTGGTGGTTACTGGGAATCTGTAGGTTTGTAGGCATGTCACCCCAGTCTCTGCCACTGTCTTCACACAGCATCCTCCCCCGTCTCTGTGTTCACATGGTGGTGTCCTCTCTGTGTCAATGTCCAAATTTCCCTCTTTTTATAAGGACATTAGTCATTGGATTAGGGCCCACGCTAATCCAGCATGACCTCCTCTTAACTTGATTACATTTCCAAAACGCTGTTTCTAAATAAGGTTACATTCTGAACTTTAGTGGGCCTGGATGTTGGAGCCAACCCTGTTCAGCTCAGTACAGTCTGCCATCTGGCTTCCCGAGGTTCATGTCCATCCTAAATACAAAATACACTCACTCCTTCCCAACATCCCTGACGGTATTAACCCATTCCAGCATCAACTCTGAATCCCAAACATAATCTAAATGTCAACTCAAAAAGTCTCAAATTCCATTGTCTGTATCAGGTGTGGGTGAGAATCTGGATATGATCCATACTGGGCAGGAGGATGCCTCTCCATCCATGAAACTAGGACACAGTCCACTTTTGCTTTTTCCCCATCTACTATATCTGGCTCTTTGTTCCTATTTACTTCAAACATCTAGATTAATGCTCCATAAAATTTCTCTTACCCTTCAAACAGATACCTAGGAAGAACCACATGCTGGAATGACTTAGAGGCAGAAAATTGAGTGGAAAGAACGCCGTATCGACTCTCAAAAATCTGGGCTCTACTCATAGCTCCCTGTGGGTCTAGGGCAGAAGTCAGCAAACTTTTTCTATAAAGGGCCAGAGATGAAATATTTTTGGCTTTGTGGGCTGTCCTGTCTCTGTCACACTATTTAGCTCCGCTTTTATAGCATGAAAAGCAACCACAAGCAATATGTAGAATGTGAACACATGAGTACGGCTGACTTGTAAACTCTATTTACAAGACATAAAAACTAACCCCCAACACACACACCAAAAAATAGTAAGAAAAAAAGCTATTCCCAACTCACTGGCCAAATAGAAATTCATTTAAGCCACAAGTAGATTGTCTGTGGGCCGTAGATCATAGACCCTGGCCTGAGGGGAAGCTGGAACCCATTTTTCCATTCCTTAATCATTAAATGCAGATGACACATACTGTGTCTACTCCATAAGCAAATCTGAGCAACAGGGAGTTTAATACAAACTAAATAGCAATCAAGAAGTGGTAGGTTATGACTGGACAAGTTCAAAACCAAACATGGACTCATTATTTCTTCTAGTGCTTATCTAGGCTATTTGCATCCATCTCTTCTCTGTTGTTTGTCTGTGGGTTATTATTACTTCTTATAATTTTCTCTGTGGGCTAGTGTTATGGTTTAGATATGAAGTGTCCCCCCAAAGGCTCATGTATTAGTGCAAGAAGGTTTAAAGGTGAAATGATTAGGTTATGAGAGCCTTAACCTAATAGAGCCTTAACCTTAACCTAACCTTAACCTCTGTTAATCCCCTGATAGAGATTAGCTGGATGGTAACTGTAGGCAGGGAGGATGTGGCTGGAAGAAGGGGTCCCTATGTCTTTGATGTATATATTTTGTCTGTGGTGAGGAGAGCACTCTTTCTCTGCCTTGTGATGGCCATGTCCAGAGCTGCTTTCCTCCACCACACCCCTCTGCCATGACATTCAGCCTCAAGGAATAGAGCTGGAGCCCCAAGGAATGGAGCTAGCTATCTGTGGATTGAGACCTCTGAAACCTGGAGCCCCCAGATAAACTTTTCCTGAAAATCGTTTTTGCCAGGTCTTTTGGTTACAGCAGCAAAAAAGCTGACTGAAACAGCAGGTAACATGCTTAGGTCATGAAATAATCAGATGATTAACATTTCAGTATAGTCAGTAATTTGTTTAAGAAACATGCTATATGTTAGCTTCTTTATAACATACTGCGTAACTTGAAATAATTGATTAGTTAAGGTGGGGAGAATGCTATAGGTGTGGCTCAGTGGTGGATTGCTTGCCTAGCCTCCACAAGGGCCTGGATTTAATTCCCACCCAACCCTACTCCACCAAAAAAATAAAAGAGGAAAAGAAGAACGAACAAAACCTTAACTGGAAAAAAAAAAAAAAACACCCTTAATTAAGTTTATTTTGCGGTACTAAAATTCTTCCCTTGCTGCCTGTTGCTCAGTATTTATTTGCATCATCTGCTTTTTGATGCATGTAGGTTTTTGTTTTTTTCATAGCTACAAACCCTTTCTTAAAAGTATGGGAGAGAATTAAAAGTAATTTTAGAGGGTTTTATTGTGAATGTTAATGAGATCATTACTATTGAAATCTTATTTGTAAGATTGCTTATTAGAGAAAATTTGTTGGAAATGTAGTTTAGTATTAGCTGGCTTTTAACCATTTTTTTAAACCATTAAGATATAGCCTTGATTATTTTCTCATACCTTCCTGGATTTTTTAAAAACAAAATAACAAAGAAATGATTTGTATGTATGGCTCACTCTAGTGATAGGCCTTAATTTTCATGAACATCTCTTGTATTTTATGAGCATGTGTTAGAATTTATGACTTCTTGAATAAATATTGCAAAGGCATTTGCTCAGCGACAAGGCTCCTACATTTGAGTTAGCCTATGATTCATATCCATTCATGATGATTTCTCTGATGTCAGCAGAGCCTTGCATTTTGTGCTATTTGGCTTCTTGAACTTGGGAAATTCTTATTAGAGGCTGTCCTACATGAAGCCAAAAAAAAAAACACCTATCTAATTATTTATTTTTGTGCTACTGGGGAACCTGGTCTTGCATCTTGTATTCTTCTGCCTCAACCTTCCTGAGTTGCTGGGATTACAGGTGTATGCTGCTGTGCTGGGCTGAAGCAAGTATTTTGATCCCATTTAATTGGCTTGTATGATTTAGATAGAATTTCCCAAGGACATAGAACAGCCCTACCTGACTTCTCAAAAACCTTTTAGTTATATTCAGTGATCTCTAAAATAAAAGAAGTTCCACAGGCTTTTCTGGAAGCCAATTTCAACTTCTTCCCTGCCTTCTTGCTTATAGGAGCCCTTAACTTTTTTAATGTCTCTTGTTGTGTAACTTACATAAATTTATAAGGGCTCATCACAAGGAAATAAGTACAGTCAAACATGCTTTTAAAGTAGAGTTTACAATTAACTAGAGGATTCTTTTACCTGGCATTCCACTCTGCATGCACAATTCAGAATACAGTGTTCCTAGCGGTGCAAGGTCTGGATTTCCCTTCAGAAAGCCTTTTACTCTCCTGTTAGAAGCTTTTGCTGAAGTCAAAGTCCCACTGTGAGGGAAGGCTTGGGCCAGCCAGCCAACCACCACTGGAAGCCTGAGTTCTTTGACTCTAGGGCCTCTGCCTGTTGTTTGAAGTTTTGTAGGTCTGCTATGTGGGCAAATGGAGTCCTTTGTCATTTAGTCCCTTGGAACTCTCCTCCACTGACTGCTGGGTTTATCAAGTTCTAGAGCTTCCCAAAGAGCAGTTCTTCATCTTGGCTGCACCTTGGAATCACCTTTGGGGTTTTATGCTGATATCAGAATACTGACCCCAGGGATTTGGAGTTAATGCTGTGGAATGCAGCGTCAGCATTTGGATTGGTTTCGAGATACTTCCCAGTTCAAAGATGGTTCTGATTGGGCAGCTAAGGATGAGAGCCATAGATACATGTCTTACCATTATGTGGAAATGTTGAATTTGGATTCTGTTTTCCTGTCAAGGGATTTGGGTGTTCATCTGTTACTATTAAAATTAAAGGTAGATTTTAAAATGTTTCTCTCAAGCTTTCCAAAGTGGAGAGGGAGATTGCTGATGATCTTTTCTGTATAATAACTGCATTCATCTCTACCCAAGATCAATTGAATGGACAGCGTTGAGAATGTGTGTTTTGTTCATCTGCACTGAGCTGGTTAGATTAGGTAATAGTAGCCTTGACAGTGTTTCTAGGTGACATCTTTGAACTGGAGACAGATACTGTGTGTGTTCCCTTTGAGTCTCCTAGGAACACAGTGCCAGCACAGCACCATGCTGAGAGCTTGCAGCCGTGGGTAAGGGTAGGAGCAGAGGAGGAAACTGCATCTCTTCCTCCCTTGGTACACCACTGCCACCTTCTTGCCTTCCTGTTCCCACAGCTACTGTGTGGAAATTATAATTTCTTCTGAATCAAGGACATAAGCTATGTTGATAACAGACCCAAAATGTTGGCTTCATCTACAATGAAGTGTCATGCAATTTTGGTAGCGTCACTAGAGATATCAAGTATATGTTTGTGTTCACCATTAGTAGATGTTTGATTTATTAAGATGGTAATCCATCAGGTCTGAGATGTAAGCATCCAACCGCTAACTTCACATTTAAGCAATAAAGCCTGGTATTTGTGGTGCAGTAATGTATGGATTTTAACACAAAAAGACCTTTGGTGACGTCTCGTGTGTATGCGTGTGTAACTCCTCCAGCTCAACTTGCCAGTCTCAGCAAGTGGAAGGCTGAATGACCAGCAGTGTGATAAAGGCTCATGTGAAGAGAGCAGGCACAGTTAAGTGAAAACGGTCAATTTATGTCGCTTCTTAAGAAGTACTTCTCAGGGTTTGGAGTATTTTAAGCCTCTTTTCCAATTTTTAAAACATCTGTTTAAGTATATTTTTCTGTCCCACTTCCTCATCTAATTTGAAAAGTCAGATTCTGCATGAACTTTTGGGAACAGCAAGGCTAATGTTGTGACTTTGGCTGTAGCCCAGGATTGCTGGTTCTTTGGCAAATGTTAAACTTGGGCCCTGCTTCTCATGTCCTCTTGGATATTAAAAATCACATGGTATGTTTTTCTCCTTCCTGAGAACTTGGAGTTCTACCTGGTGTCACATCAAGAACAACAACAGCAAATTTCCCCCTAAAATCTTGGGCAGGAGCTTTTTCATTTATCCCGATAGTTCTCTGATTAATCAATGTTTACTTTAGTGTGAAAATTGCTATAAGGCAGAGTTTGAAATGATAAGTGTGAAAAACAAGAAAGAATGAGATGAAAAAGAACTGGTTTTCTCCTTAGTTGACATCACCACCAAACCTGACTGCCCACTCCCCTTTAAGTCTGAATTGCAAAATGAGGAGGTCTGGGGGCTGATGATGAGTAATGAGACCCTTTTGACCATTGAAACACTTTCTTCTTTCTCAAAACTGAGTATCTACCTACCATATCCAAAGAAGTCCTCTAAAACCCTGAAAAGGGGAAATCTCACCAGCAATCCAGAAACTACTGTGAGCCTCAGTGCATCTGGACATCTATCCGTTCAAGCAGCATAAGCTGAATACCTCTTCCGCGTCTTTTAGGTTGCATCCAACGTCATTGTTATCCTAAAATGCAAAGGGAGACAATGTAAACTGCTCTCACAATTGTTTTCTCCTCATGGTGGAGCTGCTTCCTGGTTTTCTGTTGGTAGAGAGGCAACAGAGATGTGTTAATCCTATTCTCACAGAACTGCCTTCTCTGGATACCCAATGATTTCACTTAGGAACAAATGCCATAAACATGTGCCAGGAAGTTAAATTACACCCTTTGGAATCCTGCCCAGGGATTCAGGTTGTTCATCTGGTATTATTGAATTTAGAGGTAGATTTTTTTTGGAGTCACACATTTTTAATACCTTCATTTTACTTATATACCTTGATATAAGTGAAGTATATAATACCTTTATTTTACTTTATATCCCTTTAATACCTTTATTTTTTATTTATTTTAATGTAGTGCTGAGGATCAAACCCAGTGCCTCACACATGGTAGGTAAGTGCTCTACCCCTGAACTACAACCCCAGCCCAGATTTGTTTTTTTTAATTTTTATTAAAATTAATAAAACAAACTGGTTAATAAGCTCTGCAGTATTATCCTAGGAAAAATGCTATAGAAAGCATCCTCTCTGCATTAAAATCTTTTCTTAATGTAGTGGTTGGAGAATGGGGGTGGTTTTAAATGAAATAAGGTAACTATATTCAACAAAAACAAATTGTTGAAAGGCATTTTTTTTTCCTTCTCTCCCTCTCTTTTTTCAACCAGTAAACTTACCTTTAGAGTAAAAATCATATTCATTAGAAGCCCAGGGCAGTTTAATTCTCCACTAATGGTTCTTTTTGGAGCTGAAATGTTCTCAGGCAGCTCTGTATCTTGTGTACTTTATTTTGGTTTTTGGCACCTGAACTGTGTCAGGTTTCAATCTATACTAATGTACTATAGCTTTAGTGTTTAACAACTCCTTTGTATTTTCCCTAAATAAAATTTAAACTATTTTGGCACTTATTTTCTGTAATTAGAAGTAAGGATGTATTTGTTTAACTTGACCATTTAGATTATCTGGTTAGGAAGTTCTTTGTTTATGTGTGTGAGTGTACAATCTGTTAAAGATAATAGATGATTGGTTTTTCTACTTAAAAATTTTTGAAACACTTCTAGTCTTCTAATTATTTAAATAGTTTAGATAGGCTCAGTTGCCGAAAGGTTGAGTATAATAGAAATACCTCTGTCGTATTTTAGGTGTCATTAAATTATGCTGAGGCAGCGAAAGTGGCTGGATGACAGCATGTGTGGGAGACCATCATGGTTGACCAATGGCTGCCAGTTCTCCAAGGCCCTGAACTCTTGCTCCCTCTCTGTATCTCAGCTTTGTGCTGGCATGGACTCTCCCCTGTTCAGTTGTGTGGAGGCTTCCCCTTGCTTGGGGTTTCTTCTTCTTTTCTTCCTCTTTCCCCTTTTCCTTCTCCACTTCCTCCCCCTCCTCCTCTTCCTACCCCTCTTTTTCTTCCCCCTCCTCCCCCTCCTGCTCTGCCACCTCCTCTTCCTCCTCCTTTGTCATCATCATTTGGATTATTTGATGTGTGGATCCCTCCACAATGTTAATAATTACCCCCAAACAAGATAGTCTTTCATTCCAAGGTCAAGTTAGCTCTTGGTGTACTAGAATGAGACAAGAGCTGGCATGAAATTGAATTCCCAACCTGTCATTTATATACTCAATAGTCTTGGGCAGATCACCAAAGCTCTCAGTGTTTTTATTTCCCTCTTCCGTGGGCTAGGTTGTTTTATTTTCCTTCCCCTGGGCTAGGCTGACTCCTGGGGCTACTGCAAAATTTAAACATATGATAACTACCTTCAGAAGCAAAATATCACATTTCGCTGTGTCCTGAACAGATTCCTCCTTTTTTTTCCCCCCAAACCAAAGCTTCTAGTTAATAAAACACTATGTCAAGAACAGTGTTGTATATAAAATATCAAGGTTGCTTTGCCTTGATATTCTAGACATTCTTTTAATCTAGACATTCTTTTCAGGTACATTAAAAGTTACCAGGATAAGATCCAGAAAAACACATTCCCCAGACTCACAGTGAAGATATCCATGCTCTACAATGTGTGTGGCTAATAGGTGTGTCCTGACCCCTTTTCTGAGCATAATACCTCTTTGAGGGCTCTTAATACCTATTTCTTTTTTTTAAGTACTGGGGATTGAACCCTGGTGAGCTGTTCTCTTCCAGCTCAATCTGAGCTCCTCCAGAGTAGTGCTGTATTCATCTGTTCCCTTCAGCATCAGACAGAGTTGGTGCATACATGCATGCATATATAGGGATGTATTTCAGGATGGATAGCCTCGAGCTATTCTGTCATAGTTTTGGAATATAAAAATTTTATTAAAATATTCAAATTGACACATAGCTATGCGAAGTTGTGAGGTACAAAGAGACGTTTGGGTACATGTATACAATGAGTACAAAGCTCAGGTTACAAAGAATGTGTTCTGTTTTTGCAGAGCATAGTGGAGTGACTATAGCTAACAGTAACATATTTTAAAATCGCAAGAAGAGAGAGGATTTTGGATGTTTCACCAAAACGTGATGATAGTTGCTTGAGGTGATAGATGATCTCATTACCCTGAGTTCTGGCTTTTTAAGGTGTGTGTGTGTGTGGGGGGGGGTACCTCCAGTAACACAGGTGGATAGGATCTTCATTTCTGTAAGTGTCATATTGTTGGCAGCAGGATCATCATAGATCTGCTGCTTGTTTGTGCACTCTGACCATAGTGACCTCCTTCTTTTGGCCTTAGTATTCTCAATGCTCCTTCAAGCTCAAGACTTTTGCACATCCTCTTGTCCCTGCTGCCATCTCTTTGCCTAGCCTAGTTGTTCTTGCCCTCCGATAGAATGCAAAATCCATGAAGCCACACAGCTGTATCTGCTTTTGCCTACTGTTGCAGCTTGAAGGCCTGACCTGGATGCAGGCCAGTTGGTCAATAGCCTGTGCACTGGTGAGCCAATTCCTGGGGCAGAGGAACATGATTTTTTTAATGAGCTCACACAGGTGACTTTAGGACCACATTCTGGCCTCTCCTGAATTTGCCTCTGACAAATTATTCAGCCTTATCCCCTCTCTCTATTGGATTGTGTGTTCCTGGTTACTCCATGCCTCACTGTGGCCTCGTGACCTCCCTTAATTGGAGCATCCTCCTAGCTATTCCCTTTATACTCATAAATAGCTAACTTCATTTATTCATCTTGAAAAGAGCATTAGATACTGTACAAGACTTTTTAAAAAATTTGTTCTAATTAGTTATACATGACAATAGAATGCATTTTGATATAAAATACATAAATGGAGTATAACTTCTCATTTTTCCAGTTGTACATGATGTAGAATCACATCAGTCATGTAATCATATATGTACATAGGGTAATAATGTCCAATTTGTTGTACAAGATTTTGGCAGCCTCCTCTTTCCACCTTTCCCTGGGGCAGGTACTCCTTTCAGTGCACCCAGAGAACCTGAAATACAGTCTATTACATTATAATTCTTCATTTATGTGTCTCTCTCACTTCAGACTAAGATTTCTTTGAGATGGGAAATCATGTTCATCTCTTTGTCCCTTTGGGCTTAACAAATGTTTGTGAAGTGAGTGACATTAAAATGCACTGTGATGATAAGAGCATAAACACAAAGTTGTTTGGAACAGGCAGCAAATACACATCATCATGGAAGATGGCCTTGCTATTCTCAGATATGTATGATTTTACCTTCTTGATTTGGGATTATGTGTTGGGTAAAAAGGAACAGGGAGTCCACATGACCATGTTTTTCTTTTCCCAAAGAAATAATTTATAATCAGTAATACTGCTTCTGAGTTGCAAGATAACCAACAGCCTTGAGTGGTCACGGGCTCTAAATCCAGTGTGGGAAGCTTGAGATTGACCACGGTCGGCGCTTTGGGATGCTTGGTGAAGTGCAAATGTTCTCTTTCTATGAAAGTTAAATCCATTGCAATGATTCTTCTCAAGCGGAGTCACCAGGCAGCTGTTTTGGAGTCCCATAAGACCAAAATGTAGTGCTGAAGGGAAGGAACAGCTTGTTTATAAGCTAGAAGAGAGACTCACTATCCTCTTTCCCAACCAAGTTCTAAGGCAATTGCAAAATAAGGAAGGAAAGCAAGGTGATCATGATATGTCATGGTGCTTGGTGCTAAAGCTTAGAGAATGTAGCACATCACTAGTCATGTGACCTTCCCAGTCCCTATTCCAGAGTGTGACGGATTTACCCATAAGGCAAGTTCTGGAAGAACTCAGGCCTCAAGACAGAAGAGCAAAAGACATGAAGGGGCAGAGGCCAGGAGTGTTACTCAACTGAAGTGCCTCTGAGAAGAAAGTATTGAGGGTGTGACCTGTGTCACTGGGGAGCACAGGCTAACTTCAGTGCCTTGAGAGCTCCCTGTAAGTCAGCACCATGTATTGTTTGGGGACTAAAATGGGTGTGAATCCATGCCAGGCACTGTGTGCATGCTGTATTGAACAAGTCATTTTATCCTAAACAATTCAATGTGGATCCTGTTAGTTGTCCTCATTTAGAGATATGGACACTGAGGTTTATGGAAGTTAAATAACTTCTCTGAGATAACATAGGTACCACATGTCAGAGCTGGCCTGAGCCCAAGTGGCCTGATATCTCAGGCAGAGCTGCTAACCACTGTGCTTAATGCCTCTCAGGGGTGAATCAAGGCCATGGGTGGTGCTAGCGCATCATTTAAAGGTTTGGTTATGAAGGCAGTACATGATATAAATGCAAAATTCTCTGTCTCAAAATCTCTGTTCCTGGACACTTTCTTGAATTTCTTTCTCTCTGGCTGAGATTCAACTTGCTTACACAACTTTTAGTGTTCTATTAGTACTTACACCAGGGGTTATGCAGTCAAAGAAACCAGAACAATATTGAGATTAGTGCATCCACAGGATGAAGTTTGATGATTGAAGAACTTTCGGTTGAGTGGATTAGAAATGGTTGTACAGAAAATATTTTTTCTTTCGTTTTCCTAGAAGAGGGAAGCAAGAAAGTTAGAAATCATTTCAAATTCATTTTGCAGCTTGAAACAATCAAAGCATGGCAATGACCTTCAAATTGGTGCAGAAAAGGTCAAATAAAAGCTGAGGAGTATATTCTGATAGTGGTATAAAAGGGACTCATTTCCAAATGCTTAAATTTTTTTAAGAGAATTAGGTATAGCTGTGTACATTTAAGTAGAAATATCATCCGAATATAGCACACATAAGAAAAGTGAGGTGCAGAATTGTATATGGGTATATGGATATAGTGACATCCCTTTAGAAATAAAGAACTTGTAAGTACATACCTACTTACTTATTACTTTTTCATGAAATAAGAGTTATAAAATGGTTGACTTAGGGGAGATATAATCACTGTTAGTTTTTCTGTTGTCCTAGTTTATTTTAAAAAATGTGAATCAAAGTTATCACAATTGAGTAACATACATTATCTTAGTGTATTTCTTTCTTCTCTGTTAAAAAATGCAATACAAATGATACATTTTATTTTAAAAATGTTAGCAGCTTAAGATTAGTAGTAAATGACAAGCACTCCTTTAGTCCCTTTAATAACAACTTCAAATCCATATTATGCTGAGGAGGATGGTCCTTCATCCCCAAAGCCTTTAAACTGAAGAAGAACGGGGCCTGTGTGGAGGTGGTTTTTCCGGTCTTCAACACTCTTGGAGTCTAAGAGTAGGATCTGCTCCAGAGAACAAAACAGGAATTAGAAGTGTGCCTTCATAGCTAGTTAGCTGAATAACCTGGGCAAATTAGTGGCCCTTTCTTGATCCTACTTCCTTGTTTATCAAGTGAAGGAACTGGACTAGATAATCTTTAATTTCCAAACTATATACAGAATGGAGATTCCATCCTTAGAATCTGAGGAATTAAACAGTGAAGACATTCTGGAATTTCATAAGATTATTGTCAATTTTTTTTTTAATTGAGATGAGAAAATGTCTGGTGCCCTGTAATCTTGGGGCCTGAGATCAAACTCTACTGAGCTATATCTCTAACTGGAAGAGAACTTGACCCCTCCTTCAGTTTGGCTCATTGTGAGAGCATCCCCCCTGCTCCCCAAGGAGCAGGAGCTTCATCACTTATCAAATTGTTTTCAAATCATGAAACATCTCCAGACACTGGCCTCTTCCCTCTTCTCCCCTTTCTCTTGTGGCCACTTTTCAATCTCACTCCCTGCACATCTGTTCTGAGAGCTGCCTCCTAATTATATCCTAGGAGCCTGATATAGAAAGGCCAAAGGGAACATTCCATCTCTGTTTCCCGGCCTGTCCCAGGGGCATCTTGGGTCAGGGATGGAGGCTTGCTCCTTGGTGAGATGCCCAGAGGCCACTGACTGGGAACAAAACCTAATTACACAACAGGACTTATCCAAGGGCAATGTGCTTTGGATAAAACCCCCTGGGATGTTCCCACCATGTTCTAGCTCATCTGTTTAAATGTGATCAAAGATTCTTGGTTAATATTGACGTAGAGCACTCATTCTGTCCAGCATTCTCTGAAGAAATCAGGACTCCTAGTGGACACCAAAGTCCATGGATGCCCAAGTCTCCTAGGTAAAATGGCATCCAGAAGATTTGCATAGATCCTATGTACATCCTCCTATATACCTTAAATCATCTCTAGATTAATTGGAAGACCTTGTACAATGTAAATGTTCTATAAATAGTTATATCATTTAGGAGATCATCACACACAAAAAAGTCACACACAAAAAAATGCTCTGTGCAGGAATGTTTTTTTCCCTCCTGAATATTTTCAAATGGGAAAGCAGAGGCTATGCAGGGTGGACTGTGCCTTCACAGGGAGATGCTTGCTGAATGCCCCTCAAAAAGTATGATTGTACAATGAAACTGAAACAAAAAATAATTCAAAAAATTGACAAAACAAAAAGCTGGTTCTTTGCAAAAATAAACAAAATTGACAAACCCTTAGCCACCCTAAGGAAAAGGAGGAGGAAGAAAACCCAAATTACTAAAATCTGAGATGAAAAAGGAAATATCATGACAGACACTACTGAAATACAGAGGATAATTAGAAACTATTTTGAAAATTTATACTCCAGTAAAATAGAAAACCCTGAAGACACCAACAAAGTTCTAGAGGCATATGACCTATCCAAACTGAACCAAGAGGACATACACAACTTAAACAGATCAATTTCAAGCAAGGAAATAGAAGATGCCATCAAGAGCCTTCCAACCAAGAAAAGCCCAGGTCCAGATGGGTTCTCAGTTGAGTTCTACAAGACCTTCAAAGAAGAACTGATACCAATACTCATCAAAATATTTCATGAAATAGAAAAGGAGGAAACCCTTCCAAACTCATTCTATGAGGCAAGTATCACCCTGATTCCAAAACCAGGCAGAGACACATCAAAGAAAGAAAACTTCAGACCAATATCCCTGATGAACATAGATGCAAAAATTCTCAATAAAATACTGGCAAATCACACGCAAAAACATATCAAAAAATAGTGTGCCATGATCAAGTGGGGTTCATTCCAGGGATGCAAGGTTGGTTCAACATACAGAAATCAATTAATGTAATACATCACATCAATAGACTTAAAGATAAGAATCATATAATTTTATCAATTAATGCAGAGAAGGCATTTGACAAAATACAACACCCTTTTATGCTCAAAACACTAGAAAAACTTGGGATAGTAGGAACATACCTCAACTTTGTAAAAGCTATCTATGCTAAACCCAAGGCCAACATCATCCTAAATGGAGAAAAATTGGAATCATTCCCTCTGAAAACAGGAACTAGACAGGGATGCCCTCTCTTACCATGCTATTCAACATAGTCCTTGAAACACTAGCCAGAGCAATTAGACAGACGAAAGAAATTAAAGGGATACGAATCAGAAAAAAAGAACTCAAATTATCATTATTTGCAGATGACATGATTCTATACTTAGATGATCCAAAAAATCTACCAGAAAACTTTTAGAACTAACAAATGAATTCAGCAAAGTAGCAGGATATAAAATCAACACCCACAAATCAATTGCATTTCTATACATCAGTGATAAACCCTCTGAAAGAGAAATTAGGAAAACTATCCCATTCACAATAGCCTCAAAAAAAAAAAAATACTTGGGAATCCATTTAACAAAAGAGGTGAAAGACCTCTACAATGCAAACTACAAGACACTGAAGAAAGAAATTGAAGAAGACCTTAGAAGATGGAATAATCTCCCATGCTCCTGGATAGGCAGAATCAATATTGTCAAAATGGCCATACTTCCCAAAGTGATATATAGATTCAGTGCAATCCCAATTAAAATCCCAATGTCATTCCTTATAGAAATAGAAAAGGCAACCATGAAATTCATTTGGAAGAATAAGAGACCCAAAATAGTCAAAACAATCCTTAGCAAGAAGAGTGAAGCAGGACAATTCACAATTGCAAAACTGTGGAAGCAACCCAGATGTCCTTCAATAGACGAATGGATAAAGAAACTGTGGTACATGTACACAATGGAGTATTATTCAGCAATAAAAGAGAATAAAATTATGGCATTTGCAGGCAAATGGATGGAATTGGAAAGCATTATGCTAAGTGAAGTAAGCCAATCCCAAAAAACCAAATGCCGAATGGTCTCTCTTATTAGTGGATGCTGATGAATAAGGGAGGTAGGAATGGGAAACATAAGAGAAATAGAGGAACACTGGACGCGACATGGGGAGGCGGGGGGCAGGAAAGGGGAATGGGTATAGTGAAGATGGTTGATAAAAAAATATATATATATATATACTGTTCATTGAAAGTGCATATAAAGGTGTTTAATAAGAAGAATTTAATCTGCTTATAATTTTGTGCAAAGTTAGAAAAATTATGATTGTAACAATTTTTTCTATTTGCCTCAACAAATGTTTTCAGTGAACAGTGTGTACAGCTTCTGAAAATTTGTTTTTTTTCTGTTATGTTTGATAACATGTATTAAAATGCAATTTTTGAGAAAAAAAAAAAAGAGTGAAGCAGGAGGCATCACAATACCTGACCTCAGATTATACTACAAAGCTATAGTAACAAAAACGGCATGGTATTGGCACCAAAATAGACATGTAGACCAATGGTATAGAACAGAAGACACAGAGATGAACCCACTTACTACAGTTACCTTATACTAGATAAAGGAGCCAAACATATACACTGGAGAAAAGACAGCCTGTTCAACAAATGGTGCTGGGAAAACTGGAAATCCATATGCAGCAAAATGAAACTGAACCCCTATCTCTCACCATGCACAAAATTCAACTCAAAGTGGATCAAGGACCTGGGAATCAGACCAGAGACCCAACATCTAATAGAAGAAAAACTAGGCCCAAATCTTCATCATGTTGGATTAGAACCATACTTCCTTAACAAAACTCCTCTAGCACAAGAAGTAAAATCAAGAATCAACAAATAGGATGGATTCAAACTAAAAAGCTTCTTCTCAGCAAAAGAAATAATCAATAAAGTGAACAGAGAGCCGACATTCTGGGAACAAATCTTTGCCACGCACACATCCAATAAAGCACTAATCTTCAGGATATATAAAGAACTCAAAAAACACCAAAAAAACTAACAACCCAATCAACAAATGGGCCAAAGAGCTGAATACAGACTTCACAGAAGAAGATATACAATCCATCAAAAGATATATGAAAAAATGTTCAACATCTCTAGCAATCAGAGAAATGCAGATCAAAACTACCCTAAGATTTCATCTCACGCCAGTCAGAATGGCAATTATCAAGAATACATACAACAATAAGTGTTGGCGAGGTTGTGGGGGAAAAGGCACGCTCATGCATTGCTGGTGGAACTGCAAATTGGTACAACCAATCTGGAAAGCATATGGAGATTCCTTAGAAAACTTGGAATGGAACCACCATTTGAGCCTGCTATCCCACTCCTGGGTCTATACTCAGAAGACTTAAAAGCAGCAAACTACAGTGCTGCAGCCACTTCAGTGTTTATAGCAGCTCAATTCACAATAGCTAAACTGTGGAACCAACCTAGATGCCCTTCGATAGATGACTGGATAAAGAAACTGTGGTATATATACACAATGGAATATTACTCAGCAATAAGAGAGAATAAAATTATGGCATTTGCAGGTAAATGGATGGAGTTGGAGAATATCAT
>PVHX01010141.1:41602-72149 GCA_004024805.1 Geosciurus inauris | reverse complement strand
AAAAAAAAAAAAGTTTCCCCATAAGATTAGAACAAAGCAAGGATGTCCACTCTTATTACCATTTCTATTTAGCACTTTAATAGAGGGTTTATCCAGTATAATAAGGCAAGAAAAGGCATCTACATTGAAAAGAAAGTACAGTAATCTTTATTCCAAGATAACTTAATTATCTAAGAAACATTATTAAGGAAGGCAAGGAATCAAAATCCTACTAGAATGAATAAGTATAGCAGAATTTCAGGATAACAGGTTGTTATAGAAAATTTTAGTATTTTTCTATATACTAGTAATAATAAAGTATCTAACTTCAAAAATACCACTGACAATAATATTGAATATGAAATACTTAGGCATACATTTGGTAAAAGATTCAAAAGACCTCTACACTAAAAGCTAAAAAATTAAAGATGATCTAATTTAATTAAAGAGATATACCTGTCCATTGATGAGAAAAAGAATATCCTTAATTTGGCAATTTACTCAAATTGGTTTCTAGATTAAATATAATTCTGATCAAAATATTTAGGTTTTCATAAGAATCAAATGATTCTAAAATTTATATATAAATACAAATATTTAGAATAACAAAAGCAACTTTGACAAAGAATAAAGTTGGATAACTTATACTATCTCATTTCAAAACTTGTTATAAAATTATATTATGCAAATGTGTATCATTGGAACTGGATAGAATGTGCAAAATAGCACTTACATGCACATAGTTGACTGATTTCTTTTACAAAAGTGCAAAAGCAATTTGATTGAAGAAATGATAATTATTTTTAGTTAACTTGAACAAATTCATAGACATAATAAATGGAAGCCAAAAATGGCAAAAGAAAACCCCTCAGACTTTACCTTAAAAGCTATAGTATGATCAACTTGAAGTTAATTATATACCAGCATGTAAGAGCTAAGTTACTATTTCCAGAAACATTAAGGAATATTTTAGAATACCTTACTTTGAAGATCACATTAAAAAGACATGTATCTAGAATATGCAAATAACTCCATACATCAATAAGAAGACAGAGTCCAATTGAAAGCAGACAATGTACTTGAACAGACATTTCACCAAAGAACATGCAGACTACAGATGAAAAACAAAACCTTGAAAATATACTCACACTAATTCATTAAAGAATGCAAGCTAAACCTCTCTGAGATATCTCTTCATATTTATCAGAATGGCAAAAATGTTTTAAAGATTATTATAAGCATTGGTATGGTTATATAGTAGCCATAACTCTCAAAAAAACAATGTGTGAAAATATATAAAAAGGTATAATCATGTTAAAAAATAAATTGGCATTTTAATGGAGTTAAACATACACTTACCAGACAAACCAGCCATTCTATTCTTTGGTAATATCCATGATAAATAAGAGCATATATGCACAAAAAGAATTGCTTACAAATGTTAACATTAACCTTATTTCTAATAGTCAAACACAAGCTATAATCCATATGTCCAGCAACAAATTAATGGTTAAATAAATGTGGTATGTCTATACTATGAAACACTACTCAGCAATGAAAATGAAAGAACTATGATTACATATAATAGCATAAATGAATATCAAGCTAACTATACTAAATGAAAGAAACTAAACATAAAGAATACATACTCTCCTGTTTGATTTATATAAATTGTAGAAAATAAAGCTAGTTGATAATAAGAGAAGGCACATCAGTAGTTGCCTATAGATGTGGGTGAGGGAAGAAAAGGATGAGTCACAAAGAGATATGAGGAAACTTTTGGAGATATGGATATGTTTATTATCTTGACTATTATATCGACTTCCTGAGTGCTAACATATGTCAAAGCTTATCAAATTGTATACTTCACATATATATATTTTTTCTCAATAAATTTAAGGGAAATTGCTAAACTTGGTTTATCAAAGGACAAAATTAAAACAAAGTATTTACCACCCATATAGTTTGCCATGGGCTTATAAGTAGAATATATAATGAGTTCCTAAAAGCAAGTAAGATATAAAATAAATAAGCAATACAGGTGATTCATTTTTTTTCAATGAGTAAATATTTAAATAGGTACTCTACAAAAGATATACAAATTTCCAATCAATGTAAAAAGTTATTCAGTGTCATTACTTATTAGGGAAACAAAAAACTACAAGACAACCATCAAGACAGCTGAAATTCAATTGCTGACACTAAGTGTTGGCAAGAACAACAAATGGAACTCTTTTGGGGGGCTGGTTAGATGTTTATTGTTACAAAACTTGGAAATATTTATCAATATTCACAAAATCTAAACATACATTTACCCTTTGACCCAGTAATTTCACTTCTGGGTATTAACCAATGAAAACAAATGTTGATATATATTTAGAGACAGGTAAATAATATTCATAGTGGTTCTATTCATAGTAGCACTAATCTGGAAACAATCAAATGCTCAATTAGGCTTAGGATAAGCATGAAATGGAATATTACATGGTAATAAAAATGAACTACTATTCACATAAGGTGAATAGTAATTAATAGTATGGATAAATTTCATGGGCTTAATGTTGAATGTAAAAGAGCAGAGACAAAAAAATCATACGCTATACTACTCCAACCAGATAAAGTTTTTAAGATCTACTGATTAGAAAAATCTGTAAGGGAACCTTAGAGGATATGGAAATATAATTATATGGCTGTAAATTACATAGAACAGCAAACCAGATTTGACATTTTTCTGTCCATTATGTCTTATTTAAAAAGAAGAAAAAACTCATTTGTAAAAACCTGAAATGTAAATTCCTCAAAAAACTGAACCTAAACATGTATATATACACATGTTGGCATACATAAACTCATAAATACAAAACAGATAGGTGCAGATATTTCTGAAAGGATAAACAAGAGCTGATTAAAGTCAGGTTTGGGAGCTTTACCTGCTTTTCAAATCATACTCTTTTGCATTCTTTGAAATTTGTGTCCTGAATATGTATTTTCTATTTTAAGCAAGAAATAAAGGAGATTGGCAAGAAGAAAATATGAACAAAATAGTACATCCCTACCCTGGAGTCTGCTAAAGTTGTATTAGCCTCTTACTTATATAACCTAGTCATTGAAATAATTCAGAAAATATTTTTAAATAACCTATTTTGAATTGTAAAGAATTTTCTGATGTTTGGAATAGATTTTTAATCCTAAATATTTATGAATTTAAGAAGATGATAAAGGTTTGTTGGTAGAATTGTTGCTCAATACATTCATAACCATTGAGAATCTCTTCTTCCTCATCCCAAGATATCAAGTGAAGAACAAGGAGACTTAAAAGCACTGGTCACATAATTCTAGCAGATGTCACAGAGTGCCTATACCACCCCCCCTCTGCCCCATTGTTATAAGATTGGGCTTTTGCTATGCAAGTTGGGTGAGCTTTGCTTCTTTCTCGATCAGTTCTTAAAACCTTCTCTACTAGGTAGAATTTGAGTGAGACATCATTTGTCCAAAAACTTCATTAGTAATAAGAATTCTAAGACTCAAATGGACTAAATATCTCTGTTAGAGACAAATTTGGGGAACTGAACTCACTGATGGATGTTGTGGAATGGCAGCACATTAGCTTTAGATGTATTCTCCAGAGTAATTGAGATCGAACTGGAGAAAAGCATGTGAGTTTCCTTGCATTGGCTCCAACTTAGAGACTTGAATGCCTATATGGCCTTTCCAGAGATGTTAGGAGCCAATGTTGAAACTGTACTTTAAAGAGCACCAAAGTTAAAATTCACAAGCTAGGGAACAACTTGTTTTCACAGCAATGAGAGCTGGCATAGCAAACACTTCTCTGTGGTGACTTACATACTTATTCAGTGATTTAGACTGCTTCTCTGGCACGGGTCAAATGGCATATTAACATGGGATATAATCCTTTCTCACTCTGTAGGCAATGGCTCAGTATGATATTGGCACCATATTAAGCTTCATTAACCCTACAACACGTTGCCTTCTTACTCTTGGCACTATCCTGCAGGCTGCAGGCAGTAACCCATGAGTAATCTGATTACCTACAACCGACTGTAGCTGCATGGAATAGAGGCTGACTACAGAGTGGAACACAATTACAGTCTTTTGAGATTCAATTAGAAAGCTGTTGGTAGAGCTTCGTTCAGAATTCTGAAACTGTCTCCAATAACCCCTCATAAATTGCATGTTTCTTTAAGAGTCCATAGTAAATAATGAACTTAAAAAGCTTCACCTGTTTCTCCAATGCCTTTTTAAAATTTGTCCTCCTAAAGTGCATACTAAACTAAGTTTGCATTTAGGAACAATAATAACTATTTCTACAGACTGCATGTGGGATAGCTTTTGCCTTCTCCAATGGGAAAAATTTTTTATTACCCCACAGAATGTTTTTTTCCTAAGAGCAAAATAATTTCTTCTTTGTGAGTGGATATTGAAAACAAGAAGTTGGTGTAAAAGTAGAAGGGAAATATTTGGGAAAAGGAAAGGGAATCAAAGGTAGGAGATGGTAGGATAGGGGCACAGGGAGGGTGCAGATAAAGCACATTATACACATGTATGGAAGCGTCACAGTGAACTCAATATTGACAAATCAATATACAATAATCATTAGTATATATTGCATGGAGCAGAACACTCTCAAAAGCTAATTTTTCCTTTAAATAAAACCTGAAGTTAAGAAAAACATAAGCTGCTCATTTGGAAACTCTAAATTAAGACAAAGACATTCTGGACTGGATTATGTCATTCTGTGACATATCACACACATCAATTATGTTAGATATGCTTATCTATAAGCTGTCATTCTTTGCTTGATAGTGGTTGGAATACCTAATTGCACATTTCAAATGGAGTGGTTTTAAGATGCATGTTAGAAAAAAATAGCACATTTGTAAGATGCTCCAAGTAATTAAAATGTTTGTTTACTATATTATTTTTGCCCCCAAACTAAACTCACCTGGTTTATTTGTTGTGAGATTTCCTGTCCATCCCCATCCCCCAACCGCTGCTCCTTGGAATTATAGAATGCATATGAGTTTTGTAGACCAAATTGAGTGAACCCTGGATTTGCCTTAAACTATGTGACTTTGGAAATTATTATAAGTTTTTGAAACTCAGTTTTTTTTTTCCATTGAATAAAAAGAGTAAAACATGTCTGGCAGTGTTGTGATAATTAAGAGCTCCTGATGAGGGAAGTGGCACAGGGCAGGGCATGTAGTTAATGTTCAACATGTGCCTTTCTTACCAAATTTCTAGGCCACTGAAATAATGGAGGTTTGTTTTAAATTTGTATATTTATTTTTGTCGCTATGTATCTCGCAGGCTGGTATTATGGATATCCATTTGTCTACCATGCAACTGGAGGAATCATTACTAATTATTAAAATGCGATGCTTATAAGCATCTACTTGAATTCCTGAGTTTCAGTAAGTGATATTTATAAATGTTTGAATAAATATAAGATTTCTTTGTGTCTATTATCCTTTCTTCATGTAAACTGTGAATGTACAATCAGTAAATTAAATTCAAATTCCTTACAACTAGAGCTAGTACTTTTGACTAATACCCCTCATTCATTGACCTCTTTGAGGTAAATGCATAGAGAGTCTGAAAAAAATATGTGAGCACTATCAAATATGAAAGTTGGATGGTGAAAAATGCTCAGGCTAAATGAAAATATCTCCATTTGACTCTGCAAGTCAAAAGGTAGCAAACCATTGAAGGTTTGTTAATACTGAAAGGATGATCAAGAATCTGCCTTTGAATTCACAGATTACCAGGTTTCTGGTGAACTGCCTGGTGTTAGATCCCACTGTAAGACTAGAGTGCATGCCACCTCTTAGGACCCGTGAATCAGATGATGCTCTATCCATCACTTAAGAATAATTTAGGCAGATTCATGTTTATCCTTTTTGTGGTCCAACATGATACACTTCACTTTATCATTATTGATGAGTCACACTATGTCAAGGGAATAGGCGAAGCTCAGCATCCATTATTAGTCACCAAAAATTTTGGGAACAATTTTTCAAAAGTTTTACCAACACGTTTGTAAGATTTCTGTTATGGTAATAACTACATTTGGATTATTGATACAGGAAAGCCAAATGGATCCCTGAGATTCCAAAGTGACTAGTCTTCAGGGATGCTTTTTAAAGAATAATCCTAAGGGCAACACGGGCGTGGACGTGGCTGGAAGAGCAAGAGAGCTCTGTTCATTATTTTTTATTCTTGATTTTACTTGACCCTTAGACACAGCCCCATAACCAATGGGGAGTATAGATCAATACCAGTTCAGATAAGGGAAATAGAATGTCTTATGAGGTTGATATAAACTTTTCAAGCATCCAAAATATGCCCTTTAAAAAATTACAGAAACTCAATTTGTAGTTTGTTTGGTCAATATTGTTCATAACTTTCATGAAACTTTCTTTCATTACCATTCTTAACTATTTTATTTCTTTGTTCTCCCTCCCTCCCTCCTTTCCTTTCCTTCCTTCCTTCCTTCCTCCTTCCCTCCCTCCCACTCTCTCTCTCTCTCTCTCTCTCTCTTTCTTTTTCTTTTACCAGGGATTGAACCCAGGGGTACTTGACCACTGAGCCAGATACCCAACCCTATTTTGTGTTTTATTTAGAGACAAGGTCTCACTGAATGGCTTAGTGCCTCGCTGCTGCTGAGGCTGACTTTGAACTCACCATTCTCCTGTCTCAGGCTCCCAAAGTGCTGGGATTACAGGTGTGCGCCACCATGCCCAGCTCTCCCTCCTTCCTTCCCTCTCTTCCCTCCCTCCTTCTTTTCTTTTCTTTCTTTATTTTTTATTTTCTTTCTTTATTTCCTCCTCCTTCTAAGCTAGCTGTCAAATAATGAACAGAATGAAGTTTGGCAGAAAATTGGTACTCTCATCTGGTTTCACATTTTGTCCCATTTTTACCTCTTTCTTCATCCATGCCTAAGACCCTGTTGCTACTGCCTGGGTTAATAGGGTTCATAATTTTCTGCCTGTATCAAGAATTTTTCCCTTCCTACCGAGGCCAATTACTCCCATCAATGCACTTTCCTCCTTTTCATACTAATGTCTTTTAAAATCACCAATGGCAGACCCAATGTCTTTTCTCACTCTCAGTCCAGGCTCAGTGCTTACTAGTGCTCTGTTCACAACATAAACTCATTCTAAAAATGTTAGTAAATAAGACAGATTTCACTGAAGCTTTGTTTCTTGAGAAGAATGTCAAGGTACATTTATGCCACCTTATCAAACTGTGTCTGCAGATTCTCCAAAAGAGCATTTCTGTTGTTCTCCCAAAGTTATTCTTGCCAGGTACTACTACATCCTTTCCTTTGCTTTTAGGAAAAACAAATATGGATTGTTGCAGTTAACCTTCCTAACTCTTCAAATGAAAAAAAATGGAGCTTTAGAGAGGTTCATTATCTGAGGTCAAAATTAAAGAGCAGAGTTGGGATAGAGACCAAGTCAGCTGGGCTCTGAAGTCCTTGCTTTTCCCAGTCTACTGGCATGTGGGTTAATTTTAGGTGCTGGTTAAGTTGGCTTTCAAAAATTTATGAAGTTATGTACTTATTGTAATATTTATTTTAAAATATATAGTACGAACAAACATGATTTCGTAGATACTATTGCTTAATTTAACAAAAGTAAGTGAGTCAATTAGAGGAGTGTTTTAGATGTAGTATTAATTAATTGATCGTACACATGGCTAATAGATGTGGAAAAATGTGATGATGCTATTCAGATGAATAAAATTGAAGAAATACTGTCTGTGACTATATTGTTTTATAGTTCTGTCAGCTGCTCTTTGAGCACTGTATTTAGCTGGAACAGTCTCTTGCTTCTGTGCTACCTTCCCCATCTAAAATGTCCATCTTGCTTCATTTCTTGCTGCAATCTTGCTTAAGTGACACCACTGAACTTAGTCAGCTTTTTTACTGCTGTGACCAAAAGACCTAAGAAGAATAATTAAAGGGGGAAAAGTTTATTTAGGGGATCAAGGTTTCAGAGGTCTCAGTTCATAGAAGGCCAACTCTGTTGTTCTGGGCACTAGGTGAATCAGAATGTCATAGTGTAAGTGTGTGGCAGAGGAAATGTCATGGCATTGGGAAGCAGAGAGAAAACTCTGCCCAACAAGGACAAAATACAAACCTCAAGGGCATACCCCCAATGACCTGTCTCTTCCAGTCACAACCTGTCTGTCTATAGTTAAGCCCAGTCGATCCTTATCTGTAGAGTAATGCACTGATTAGGTTACAACCCTTAAAACCAAATCAATTCACCTCTAAACTTTCTTGCACATGAGTTTTGGGTGACACCTCATACCTCATATCTAAACCAAGGCATCTATTTCACAAAACCTTTCCCAGTTGATCCTCTTCTCAAGATTCGTTCATGCACAGACCTGATGGCGAGGATCCGCTCTGAGGATATTTGTTGCTGTGTTGCTCCCTTTTGTTCACCTAGTGATTAAAAACTTCCACATACATCTCTAGAGCTTCCTTTTCCATAGCACTTTGCTTAGTCATAAACACTCAGTAGAAAGGTGATATGGGGAAAACTGATGATTATTATTATTTGTCAACTTGATTGGCTTGAGGAATGGAAGACAGCTGGTAAAACATTATTTTTCAATGTTTAGGAGGGTTTATGGAAGAGATTAGCATTTGAATTGGTAGAGTAGGTAAAGAAAATCATGTATCCATGTGGTTGGGCATCACCCAATTCACTGATGGCCTGAGCAGAACAAGAAGGCAGAGTAAGGGCGAGGTGGTTCTCCCTGCTTGAGCTGAGACATCCACTTTCTCCTGTCCTCCAATATCATAGCTCCTGGTTCCCAGGCCTTTGGGTTTAGGCTGGAACTATATCACTTAATATCCTGGACTTTCAGCTTGCATAAGGCATATTTTGCGACTTCTCAGCTTCTAGAGTTGTATAAGCCAATCCTTCATAATACATATCTTTCTATTCTTTTTCCATACATTTTTTTTCTCTCTCTCCTCTTTGTCTCTCTCTCTCTACACACAAACACACACACACACACAATGCACAAACATACACTCAACTCCTTTCAGTTTTGTTTGCCTACAGAATCTTAATTCAGAAAAGAAGTCATGAAGAATAGAGATGTGAGTTCAAATCCTACCACCTGGGATTTAGTATCTGTGAGATCTCAGACAAAATTTGAGTCTCTGCTAATATAACATAAAATATAAATTTAACATGAATATTACATTGTAGCAGAGAGTCAATATCCATTAATACTTTTTATTTACACCTCCAAAAATATTTTGTGAATAAATAAAAAATGTATATAATTTGAGTTGGTAGACTTTGTATAGTCTATATATTGAATATAATTTGAGGATTACTTAGATAAAAATATTTAATGAAATGATTGATTTACTCAAATGTTCATAAATTTGTATTAGGACTTTTTTATGTACATGATTACCAATTCAAAATAGTATAAGAAAAGAATCTTAAAAAATATGTGTGTATGTGTGTGTGTTTGTGAGAGAGAGAGAAAGAGAGAGAGAATATTTTTTAAATAACTATACAGTCTCAGGGGTTAGGATTTGGTTCCAATATAGATGAATCTGGTGCATAGATAACGTCACCAGAGTTCTGTCTTTCTCCAACTCTTCTTGCTTAAGTATCTTGCATGCAAGTGCATACAGAAAGGCCAGAAGCAGCACTGGGCTGACCCCATCCTTTCAACTATTATCTTCAGGTGGAAGCCTATCAGTACATGCGTGTTTTTTTTTCACATTTTTAAAATTTATTCTACTTAGGCATACATGATAGCAGAATAGATTTAATACCCAAGGACTGTCACTAGCTTTTACTGAGTTATATGCCCACCCTGAAACTATCAATGTTTCCCACATGTTGGGTCCTTCTGGTCACTCTGATTACCTCACTGGCACATAGTTTGATGGAAGAGACCTTGACTGAGACCCCTCAGTTCCAGAAGAGAAGGCATGTTGGACAAGTATAAAATAACATACTGTGTCTAAAGAAAAGTGACGTGGAATGAGCGCAAGCACTCTAGGCCTGGTGTAACAGAAGCTCTTAGAGCCCCACTTATATTTCTTTGGCATTTACCATTTCAGAGTCATGCTGATAGCATTCTACAGCAAATATCATTATATCCACATAGGGCTTTCTCTTGGCGAAGGTACAAAGCAAGTGGAAAGACAGGAAGATTTCATTACCATTACCAGTGATTGGGTTGTGGTGAGGGTACATACCAAGCTGCTTCCTTCCTCTGATGGATACCCTGGAGACATGCTTTTCACTGTCTTCCAGAGTTCCCTAGGAAGGTTGAACACCAGTTACCATGGTAGTAACCCTCTTGATAATACACCATTTATCAGCTTCTTTCTTTCTTCCTGCTTCACTCTCCATTTCCCTTCTCTCTAGGATAACCTCTCACATTAATTCATTGCACCGACCTCCTGATCTTAGGGTCTGCTTTTGGGAGAATTTAGATTCCAATCTCCTCACTCTCCCCCCAAAAAAAATCTTAATAAGAAACTTTCAGTTGATCCCCAAATTTTCTGAGTGGAATTGGCTCATCACAATTAAATTCATGAAGACTGAATAATTATATGATTATGGTTATTTGTCTATAATATCTGAAAACAGGAGAAATCCTCTAGAGGTGTTAACATCATAATAAAGATTGAGAACACATTAGATGGGATGCAGGTGAGGAACAGCACTATTATGATTTTTTTTCTTACCCTTCCAGTTGAAAATGCTTGCCTCTATTGTCAGTTTAAGGGGCATCTGAGACACATGAAAGCATTTTGAACCAGATTTTAAAACACTTGGCTCAAGTATATGTTCACTTTTTCAAATCTGATGCAAGAAAAAAAAATGCCATTATGTTCACTGTTCTAATGTGTCATTTGGAAACAGAGTTTGCCCTTTGAGTCAATAGAATTTTACAAATTAGATCTGTTGAAATATAAAGAAGATAAACTTATACATATGTGTGCAGTAAATACTGTGAAATTCTTGCAGTTATCAACTATGTGGTTAAGAAACACAGAGCATAGTTTCAATTCTCAAGATATGTTTAATCTAGAGGCAAGAGAAGATTTAATAAGTAAGGAGAGTTCAGGAATCTGAAAATATATGTGAAGGTTAGTATAATCAAACACTCTTTTGAGGTTAGAGAATATAAAACTGAAATAGCCATAGAAGACAGGTCCAGCATGAGAATAGAATAATGGGGAAAACACAGATTAGGTTCTGGCAGCCACTAACTTGATCAGTTTAGCCAATAAGGCTTAAATAAGAATGGCTGTCCCCAGATGTCGCTTACTCATGTAATTTGGATATTAGGGATTTTGAAGTGTTGCTTTTCCATCATTTGCATTTGGATGCTGAGAAGGCATGAAGAGTGAAGAAACAGTGAGGTTAAAAGAAAGAATTCATGCTGAGGATTCAGGGGAAAGATCTGAGGTTGTGGCCTCATTGATAATTCATCTTGGGTCCCCTTTGCAAGCTGCTTCTCTCACAGGCCCCTTAATGTTGGTCTGCCTCATAGTTCTGTTTTACTAACTTTCTTAAAATTTAACTGCAACCATGATAATTTCATTAATTCTAATACCTTTAACTAACATCTGTATGCTGGTGACTCTCCAGTTGGCTTTTGAATCCAGAATTCTCTCATAAGTCAAAGACTGAGTTTATAAAACTCTTTAGTCAAAATCTCCATTTGTATGTCTAATAGACACTTCCAACTTAGCATGTCTAAGATGGAAATTCTGTTCTTTCATAAAATTTGTCTTACTTATAACATTTATCATCCCATTTGATAGCAGCTCATCTTCTAGTTGCCCAGTCCCAAAACCTTAAGACCATTTTGAAATCTTTTCTCTCATAACCCATCTTTAACTCTGATTTGATCCATTGTGAAATCCTCTTCATTCTCTTTTCAGTGTATATACAGACCACCTCTCAACACCCTCATTGCTACCATCTATGCCCTAACCATAATCATTGCCTGCCTGGATTTTCCATTAGCCTTCTACTGGTAGGCAGTCTTTTATCTTTGTCTTACCTTAAGACTCTTTGTGATTTCTTTACAGCACAGGTAAATGTTTGAAACCCTGCAGTAGCTCCCCTATTTCTTAGAGTAAAAATGAAAGGAATAATATCACCAGAGTGTCCTACTATCCTCCATGTGATGTGGCCTCCTGTCTTTCTCCTATTGCTTTCCCTTGACCCACCTGCTTTTGAGCACAGCCTCCTTGCTATTATATCCCTGCAATGAACAGCCCTGTTCTGGTTTAGAAATCTTACTCAAACTGTTTTTTTCTGGTTGTCATGTCTTATTCCAAATATTTGTTTGCCTCATTGTCTCAGCTCCTTTAGCTCTTTACTCAAATACCATTGTTTTATGTCTCCAACCTCCGATTTAACCCACTGCAGTCTGCATTATGCCAGCAAAATGGCATCTTCATTCCACTTATCAATGTTTTCCAACATTACCTCTACATCTTCCTTTTTCCTATATTCACCCTATATTTTTCTTCTTTAATAGCACCTATCAACTGCTAACATTTATTATTTATTTTCTAATGATATATTTTTCACTGTCTTTACTTGATGGAATATAAGCTTCATGAAGGCAGAGGTCTCTACCTGTTTTATTTCCTAATGATTCTTGTATCAGTTCTCTATTACTGAGTAACAAATTACCAATAAATGTGGTGTCTTGAGACAGCACATACTTATTAGCTCACAGTTCTGGATGGGTCAGAAGCCTGGCACAGGATAGCTGGGTGCTCTGCATAAGGTCTCACAAAGCTGGCATCAAGGTGTTGGCCACCCTGGGCTCTTATCTGAGGCCTTAGGGAAGAATCTACTTCCAAGCTCTTACTCTTGTTAGCAGAGTCCAGTTCCTTGAAGTTGTAGGGCTAAGATCTCCATTCCTCACTGGCTATCAGCCAGAGTTTCTCTCTGTTTTTAAAGGCTTCCTGCATTCCTTCTCATCACACATGACCCTTCCATTTCCAGACCTGCAAGGAAACATTGAGTCATTTAAACTTCAAATCCTTATCACTTCCTTTTGACCTCAATTTCTGATTTTAAGGGCTCAGGTGATTATATTGGACCCCCCTGGACAATTTTAAATAATTCTTTCCCTTCAATGTCAATTAACTAATAACCTTAATTGCATCTACACAATCCTTTTTGCCATCTAACTTAATATATTCCCAAGAGTAATGTCAAGGAGAGAAGTTCATGAGGCCTAAAATTCTGCCTACTATAATCTCCAAGTTCCAAGAACTACACCTTTCTTGCACATAAAATGAACAAATAACTGTGTGGCAATGATAATATGTTATCAGTTTTATCTGCAAAAAGTTGGCTATTTACCTATTGTATTAGGAAGTTTCTGAATCTTTCCAATTTAGGCATATTGGAATGTAAATAAGTGCTTGAGTTTTTGTTTTTTGTTTTTTTGTTTTTTCATGTGGGAAAGGGGAAGAATTAGGAAATGGGAGAGAAAGGAGAAAGGAAAAGATAGAAAGCCAGGAGAGATCAAGATCAGGCCAGAATAAAAGAATACCTGAAGCTATATGCATGGGTACCTCTAACTTTGTTTCACACAAACTGGAAATAGAGATTTTCCACTTTTGTTAATACTGTCAGTCCCAAGACTCTCACTCTTGTGTGCCAGATGTGGTTTTCTAGGCTCTTAGAGCTGTAATTGCTTAACAACCCAAACACCCTCAGAGGCTTGTGTGTACCTACAGACACAGATCCATGTCTATTGTAGGAGTTCTGGTGGGTGCAGCATGTTCATTCATAAGGTTAGCCAGGGACTATGAGGCCTGGGATGGAATCCATGGCTTTTCCATTTTCTTAGCAATAACATATTATCATTTTATCTTTATTACATTTAAAAACAAGATATTTGAACTTAATATGAGAAATTACTTCATTTCCTACATGAATGCTTAAACTCCATAGGGAAATTGACTTGGTAATTATGGTAATGTTTGACTATCAGAAAATTTTAGATTAATTGAAAATGATAAATTAGTCATTTTTCAGTCTGTGTCTGGCTTCACTCAACCATGAATATGCTGCCAGTTTAGAACTTACCAGAGTGAACTCTCAGAATTCACATTCAAGGTATAGGGGTCCAGCTGGCCAGTCTTTCCATTTGCCATCCCCATATGGCCTTTCAACCAGTCAAGTAGGAGACTCCTTGCACTGACTGAAATGACAGCTTTGGGTGTCCTCCAAAATCACCATGGCCTTTCTACTTTCTGATGAAATTATATTAGAAAAAGAACTTTATGTTGGAAATCCATGAAGTTGCTTAGTTAAAGAATTAGGAGTTTGCTTTTTCTCTTTTCTCTTTCTAATTTGGTCACTTCTTCCTCTTCCTCTTATTCATCCTGTTGTTACACAGTCATGTGTTGAATATTTTTATAGATGTCAGACATAGGATATACTTTTGAGAGACAGATTTGAGTATGGGTTCAAATAGTTTCAACTTACTGGCTGAATTCTGGTAAAGAAAGTTGTCTCAGTGAGAGACTTTTTGAGAGACTTTTGAGAGACTGGGGGAGAACTCTAATCTAGAGCAATAGTGGGCAAACTATAGTCTCTATATGGCCTTCAAGTTAAGACTCTTTCACATTTTTAAATATTTAGGAAAAAAATAGAAACTTAAAACATTGTGACACATCAAAATCATATGAAATTCAAATTTTGGAGTCTATAATGTTTTGTTTAGACACAGTAATGCTCATCTGCTTCCATGCTGTTCATGTCCACATTGGTAGAATGGAGCAGTCATGATCTATAAAGCATAAAACATTTATTTTCTTGCCCTTTACAGAAAGAGTTTTCCAACACTTGGCCTCTGAAAAAAGGTTTAAGAAGGAGGGTATAACTCCAGTTCTTTCTCCAAGACATGAAACCTAGTAGCCAATTTTAGAGCACCAAGGATGTGGTGATTAGGGGCAAGTGTTTGTGGACTGGGTTCTTTAGTGGGAAGAAGGAAGGAAAGGAAGAGAACACACCTGGCAATGGAAGAAGATGAGTGATATATCCCAGGGACTCAGCCTTGGCAACATATGCCACTTGCTCAAGGAACAAGCAGTCTGTGTTCTATGCTAAAACAGTATTAGAATTCTTATAGTTCCAAGAGATAGAATTCCTACTCTAATTTAAAATACACGGAAATTTGTCAGCTTATATATTGGGTGTCAAAGGGGCTGTAGATAGATCACTGTTGATCTGTGTAATTTTACTTTGCAAAAATTCTATCTTCAGGTGGCAGGTAGGATGGTAGTTAGCAATAGCAATACAGCTTTTTAGCTTGAGTAATCTTACTGAGGATTTTGATGGTGTGGTATGATTCTCATACTTATTCCTGAAGCATTTCTCTGGGGATGAGATGGGAATAGAGAATTATGATTAGCAAAGTTAGGTGACCAGAAAAAGGGGTTTCTGTTACCATAAAAGTGGAAAAGTTCTGGGGAGAGAGAGTAGATGTCTGTTTCTGTGGGAGAGAGCAGCATTGGTATGGGTATCTTGGGGAAATTCACCTCTTATGCAGAGACCATGGCTTGGGCCCTTAGAGTGTGTAGCCCATTTAGCTTGGTCCAGTGAACAGAAAGACAATACAAATAGGTATTAATTACAAATAGGTATTAAATACAAATAGGTATTAATTCATTATTAGTAGGTATAACACTTAACTTGAAGTTAAGTGTTAGAATATAATCCTATGGTGAGCTCTTAGAATGCTTAACACAGAAGGTGGTGTTTGAGTTGGTCTTTGGGTAGGTCGAATTCCATAAAATTTAATCAGGAAAAATTTCCTAGGTAGATAAAACAGAATGTACAAAGGAATGTGAACTTGAGAGAGAAGTAACCAGTAGTTCAGTGTTATTGGGGAGGAGAAGGCAGAATTAACATTTATTGAAGTATATACTCTGTTCAGGCTAGAGTGCTCTTGATTCTCTGTTTAATTTGAAGTACAGTATAACCCATAACACCTAGTTATACTGAAGGCGAAAGACAAGGTTGGGTAATCAAAAGAAGAATGTAGGGATGACTGAAGTTTCTCACTGGGATAAATGGCTGGAGAGTGGTAGTTTCGATGGATGTAGAAATGAAAAGAGTAGGAGAGTAGGTATATGATTAGTAGGGAAGGTAATGAGTTCACGTTTGGAAAATTTTAATTCACAATGTCTGTGTGATAATCAAGAGCCAGTATTTAATTGGCAGCTGAAAATATGAGTCCAGTGTTCAGATAATTAATTTGGGAATTTTCCATCTACTCTTCTTCCAGTATTCTCAGAAGCTTTATAAAGCCACTGGAATTGCTCATTGTGAAGCTTGAGAATTTCTCAAAACCCATTCCTTCTGATTATTTATGCCATCCAACTCGTATCCTGACTGCCCACAAACCTCTGCTGCTGCATGGCAGTATCCTATGGCAATCTCCCATCCTGGACCTGGATGACAGCTTTTTGCATTAGCTACTCAGTTAGCTTCAGTCCTTTGCTTACTTCTTGCATTTAGTCAACTAGTCTTTTGATTGCCTTCTTGATTGGACCCAGATCTTTCTAACACTCTATTTTTAGATTCTGATCAGTGGCCCAAATCACCACAAAGATGAGAAAAACTTTTCCTTTTTCCCACATCTCAGATCCCTGAGCTGTATTTCAGTTCTAATAAATTAGAATCTCTAGAGGGCGAAGTCCAGAATCTCTTTTCTTTTCTTTTTAAATAACACCCTGATGATTCTTATCACACTCTTAAATTTGTGAATAGATTTAAACCAAGAAGAAAAGAAATCTATCATGGATACTGGACTATTTTTAAAAAACATGATTTAAAAAGTTATGAATGATATTTCTATTAAAAGGTGTTTTTCTGAAAAGAAATTTAATACATATTAATTGGATGATACTTTAAAAACAATTTAGCAAAAAATAAGAATTTAGCATATATAAATATGAAAACAAAGCCACACAGAATTCTACATACAAGAAGATTGTTAAAGTTAACATGTTGGTATATGATTTTATGATTTTTCCATTTTATTCTATAGGCATTTTTTTGGTAATATTTATGTGTAGATGTGGGCTTAATCTTCCTATAGCTTGTAGAGGGTTTTTCTCATTCAATGTGTCACAGGCATTTTTGAATTTACAACTCCTTTAGAAATATTTTTGAGCAGGGCGCGGTGGTGCACTCCTGTAATCCCAGCATTTTCGGAGGCCGAGACAGTTGCGAGTTCAAAGCCAGCCTTAGCAATGGTGAGGCGCTAAGCAACTCAGTGAGACTCTGTCTCTAAATAAACATAAAATAAGGCTGGGGATGTGGCTTAGTGGTTAAGTACCCCTGAATTCAATCCCCAGTACCAGAAAAAAATATTTTTGAATATATGTATAATTTTCTAGCTTGCAGATGTATTTTATTACAGATGTATTTTATATACCTGCAAATAAAGTTATTTTGTCTTCTGGGTTTTTTTGTTTGTTTGTTTGTTTTGGGGGGGGTATCAGGGATTGAACTCAGGGATACTTGGCCACTAAGCCTCATCCCCAGCCCTGTTTTGTGTTTTATTTAGAGACAGGGTCTCACTGAGTTGCTTAGCGCCTTGCCATTACCGAGGCTGGATTTGAACTCACGATTCTCCTGTTTCAGCCTCCCAAAGTGCTAGGACTACAGGCGTGCGCCACTGTGCCTGGCTTAAATAACCTTTTAATGTTGACTATGGCTTGTTTTTAGGCTACTTTGCTAATTCTAGTATTCTAGTCTCAGAAATGGGTTCTTTGTCATCTTCAGGTTTGTGTTTCTAATAACTAGGCCTGTGATCCTGACGTTAAACAACCATGACATTGTCAAAAGCAGTTTTTAACATCTCTGTGGTAGGAACAGGAACCAGGTTGTGGAATAATAGGAACTAATAAAGTTGTGAATGAGAATGTAAATTATACTTTCAAAAATCATGGGTAAAGGAAAGTGCAAGGAGAACACGATTGCTTAAAAGCAAACAAAATGACTGAGAACATTGTGTGAGAGACATTGGTCAAATATACTGGCTGAGGGAAATGAGTGTGAGGAGTGAAAGATTGAAACTATAAGTAGGAATTCTCAACAGTGTGGTTTTCAGGCAATAGGGAAGGATCAAGTGTTGGGTACAAAGGAAAGTTTGCCTCAGAAAGGATGAGAGACAAGGCTTTTCCTGACAATAAAGAGCAAATCAATGTATGGATGTACTGGGGTAAAGCAGAGGGACTTTGGTGCATTCTGACTGGACATCATTGCCTTGGTGTGGGAAGCAAGGCCTTCTGCCAGGAAGAAAAAGTGGGAGAGAGGAAGGAGCTGCTGGTGTAGTGACAACCTGCAGTGTGCTAACTGGAAAGTGAAGGACTGAATGAAGGAGAAGGAGCCATGGAAGATAAGCACTACACAACCATGACCATTGCAAACAAGGTGGGTTTCTGGGATGCCAGCCAAATAAGGGTTCAAAAGCTGAAGATTGCATTCATCTGGGATTAACAAGGCAGTTGCACTGAAAGTCAAATGGCATTGTTCTTTGCTCCTCCTCATCTACATTATTTTAGTGGCAATCTAACATGGGCTAGCACGCTCTTCTTTCTGTTGTGTAGTTTTGTTATAGTAGTTTTGTTATTCGACCATGTACCTGCCAGGCACAGACTCTCAGTACATCTGTGAAACACATGCAGTTTGCGTCCTCTACCTTTCTGTCTCCTAACTTGCACAACTATCTAGCTTGTACAATGCACAGGCAGGCATAGCTGAGGATGCATGTGTGGCCTATGGTCTTAGAACACTCCATCCTTTAAGTGTTTCTTCCTTTCTTCTGTATATCTTCTGATTCTTTTATTGAAACAAACCTATTTGGGTCTGGATCTGGAATTTACTCCAAAAGCTCATGTGTCAGAGACAAGAAGCAATGTTCATAGCTGAAACGACTGAATCATAAGGAATTTGACCTCACAGTGGATTAATCCATTTGATGGATTAATAATTTGAATGCCTACTGGGAGATGGTAACCACAGGCAGATAGGCAGGTAGGGTATGGTGGGAGGAAGCAGGTCACTGTGGGTGTTGCCTTGGGGAGTATATCTGTCCCTGGGTCCTTCTTCTCTCACTTTCTCTCTGTTCCCAGGGGTCATGACCTCAGCTGCTTTCCTCCATCATGCCCTTCTGCCTTATGTTGTGCCTCACTTCAGTCCCAAAGCAATGAATCTGGCTGATCATAGACCAAATCCTCTGAAACTGTGAGCCAAAATAAATCTCTCTTCCTCTAAGTTGTTCTTGTCAGGTATTTTTGTCACAGAGATGAAAAGCTGACTAACACACTGCCTATTTATAAAATATTGCTGGATTGAAGGACTAGGAGATGGAGATGGCATGAGGAATAGTTAAGGAAATACGGTTGCCTGAGAAACATGAGAGCAGGACTTATGGAAGGGCAACATGAGGAAGAAATTCCTCATGGACAATCAGAAAAGTGATGATATACACTTCATTGTTTAGCTTTCTGTGCTATAGTAATCTTTCATAGAACCATCAGTAAAAGTTGGGTTCACAGAGAAAATGAATGAATGGAGGGTGAGAGAATGGGCTAAGGGTTTTTCATTTACTGACTGATTGATTTTTCAGGGAGGGGGTCAAATTAGATTGTGCCTCAGTTTCCACATTTGTGATATAGGTACAGTGACATTTACCTTGCAGAATTGATGTAGATCCCTCAACAAATATTATCATTCTATTTTGTGGTATGTGAGATTAGGTATATGATTCTTGGAATGAGATAAATTGGTTGTGATGGACAAACCAAAGTGGTAAGCAGATATTGGCAAATGTATTAATGGTAAGAACTTTTATGCCAATTTTTCTGTTGGGAAATATTTCAACTTTATGAGGGGTCTTGAGTGCCTGACTTTAGAGCACTTTTCATCTGTGATGAAAGATTTTTTTTTTTTTTTTGTATTATAGCTCATGTCATATTTTATGGCTTGACTTGGCATGGCTAATTGGAAGTGAGGGAGGTGGGACTGTAGACTCTAAGACCAAGGACTAGACCTACTTGATGGTGTGAAGCAGGTTATAGTGATAAACCCACCTTCATGTACTAGGGTCATGTCTAGTCTAGAATGTAGAGCAATAGTTGAAAAATGCAGCAAGACTCTCATGTTAGCAGTCCAGGTCACAGAGATGTAACAGGAAATGCAAAATGGTCTTGGCACCCAGATGGATCAAAGTAATGACAAGTCACAGAAATTGTAGAGAGGGAAACATTTGACATTTGATAAGATGATTTAATCACTAACTTCAAGGTTATTTATCAGTAGAAAACAAACTTTTGGACCACAGTGATGGATAAACAATAAGAAAAGACCTCAAAATTCCTAGAGGGAATAAAGAACGAACTACAAGTAATCAGGATTAGAATCTAGGCATGAAAAGTCAGACTAAGGACTGAGAGGACAGAAACTTACAACAAAGTACAACTGGATCAGAGCTGATTCAGTAATAAGAGTGACAAGATGCTGAACACTCCACTGGAATACTGAAGAGCCAATTCACCTCCCCATATCACTCTGATCCCACATTACACACAATCCTAAGTTCATTATTAGTCCTTGCACACTTGATCTTAGCACAAGGAACCCACACCTGTGGGGGGAGAGTAATCCACTGGGGGCAGTAAAGATAGCTTCAGAGTTTGACAGCTATATTGGGCCAAAAATGCTACTTCTACCTTTCCCATGTGTCAATGGAAAGTCAGACCTAGGATCCTTTTTTTTTTCATACAGGGAATTGAACTCAGGGGTACTTAACCACTGAGCCACATCCCCAGTCCTTTTTGTATTTTATTGAGAGACACTGAGTTGCTTAGGGCCTCACTAAGTTGCTGAGGCTGACTTACGATCCTCCTGCCTCAACCTCCTGAGCTACTGAGATTACAGGTGTGTGCCACCCTACCCAGTGGAATGATCCATTTCTAATAGCAAATCTGTAGCTGGCTGCTTCATGCAGTCAACAGACTTTTGTGCTACCACCTGTCCCCTTCTGTCCAAACTACTCAACTGGACATGAAAAGTCCTCCACTGTGCAGTCCCATCACCTGTTTCTTCTCTCCCTGATATCTGCGAAAGACCTACTTATCCTTCAAGACCCAACTAAAATGTCAGTGGGACTCATCTAACTTCCCAAGGCAATGTGAATCACTCCTCCTCCATTCTCTCCAAGCAGAGTCCACACTGCCGTTCTTAATCCATCATGTCATAACGTCATCATCTCCAACTCTCCCATTGGACAGGACAAAGACTGCTTTATTCAATTGCTTCTCAGTACTTCATTTTGTTTTTCATGTGGTTGCCCAGTGAGGATTCCATGGCTTAGTATGTTAGAATGACCTGCCTAAGGATATCCAGCTAGTCTGAAGCAAAGCTAAATCTGCTCCAGAAACCAGATCACCTGACCTCTAATCCAGTTCTTTTCCTAGCACTTTGTTACACCTCCCATCTAATGATTATAGTAATCTTTTAAATTTTATAGCACCTTTTGCAAACTTTAGACATTAATTTGCTTATTTGATGCTTACTCTATTTCTCCAGCATAGGAAAAGAAGTCTTATTGCCTCTCTGATTCCTGAACAGTCAAATGAAGTGTTAAAAGTATCAATCATCCAGAGTTCCTACATTTCTCCTATGTTTCCCGTTCCCACCCCCCTTATGTATCCTCATCCACTAATCAGAGAGAACATTCAGAATTTGTTTTTTGGGGATTGGCTTACTTTACTAAGCATAATGTTCTCCAATTCCATCCATTTGCCTGCAAATGCCATAATTTTATTCTCTTCTGGATGCGGCAGGGGGGACGTGGGAGGAAGGAAAGGGGAATGGATATAGCAATGATGGTTGATTGAGATGGTCATTACTAACCTTGGTGCATGTACAAAGACACAAATGGTGTGACTCTATCTGGTTTGCAACTAGAGAAATGGAAAAACTGAGCTCTGTTTATGTACTATGACTTGAAACACATTTAAATAAAATAACTAAATAAAAAAAATAAAGTACCTCTATGACGTTCAGCAACATAGTATTAGTTTTTAAAATTAGCATAATAATAGATAAAATTAGAATTTCTGATCAGTTATTCAACTGGAAAATTTTTAGATTTTTTGGGTGATTTTCAAATAAGTGTGATTTAATTCTAACAGTTATAGGAAGTTAATAAAATATAATAATTTTGCATAGTATGCATAGTGTGCCATCAATTCCAGCATAACTGAGGATTTTCCTGTGTCCTTAGATATATATCATAATTTATAAGAGGACCATTTAGACTTAATTTTGCTTTGAGATTTGACTGAGACAGAGGACTCAACTATTAGATAAAAAATGCCACAGAGAGTATATACAATGGCATTTTAATTTGTCATCATTTGTACATTATAAATTGTGAATTCTTTTGGTGTCTGCTTGATAAATAAAAACTTATTCATGGGAAAAAAAAAAGTCTCAGTCAGCCATTGAAAGATCCTCTAACGTGTGCTTCTGATTTTATTAGTAGAACAGTTGGCCACACAGTACACATTGCTGGCTAGTTGACATGGTTATCAAACAACAGGGAAAAGCCAATTGACCATCCTGGTCATTCCTGGAGTCGCTGCGGACTCTTCCTGCAGCATTTGAAAAAACACTTGTGTTCTCCCTAAAGGAATTCTACTAATGTGGATGATTTATCACTGTCCTTTCTTTCACATATATGTCTTAGGAGTTAAAAGTAAGGAAACTGGAAGCAGGAGACCACCTACGGCATTGTGAATTCTCTTTCTCAATCAGAGTCTTTGTCTAACTGGCATAGCTATTTGCTTGCCATATGAAAGCTTTTTACCACAGTATATTGTAAAGAAAGGCATTTTCTGTAACCAGTCATTTCCCCAAAGGAAATTTTATTGGGAATCTGGGATGAAACACTTTTCTTAAGAAAACCACCAGTGTGGATAGGTCACATTTCACTCTTGTTTACAAGGACAGGGGTCTGTATAAGACCATATGGCACCATGTGGACATTTTAAAGGCAACACTTGTTTCATAAGTTATCCTTTAGTGTATTAATAAGAGCCCAGTGACTTGAATGATATCTTCCTTAGTTGCAATGTAAGACATACTCTCCTACATCCTTATAAAAAGGTTTTCTTTAGCGAAGATATATTTCTTGATAGCCAAAGATGCTCTCTAAGTACTCTTGCTTAGAAGTACTCACATGTTTAAGAAAATATCTGGAATAAAATATTTCTAGCCCATTGGCCTGATGTAATGCATTGGAAAATGCCATACTAAATCTAATTAGTTACATGTGTAGAAATAAATGTGGGACTCTGTAATTTAAGATTTTTGTGCACATTTTATAATGAGAATGGGCAATAGAATTTCTCAGTAGGGTACAAGGAATAGCAGTCTGTATGCCTGCAATTATATAGAGTAGTCCTGGAGTTTATGAGCAGATAGAACTATGTGGCTAGTCTCAGGGCTCACCACATGCCAAGATAGGCTTAGGTATTCTGTATTTGCTTGGAGCATGTGTGTATGTGTGTGTGTATAAGAAAGAATACAAGAAAGAATATTTTTTCTTAGAATATTCATTCTAAGAAAGAATATTTTTTAATTTTCTCTACATGAAATAATGTTATATTAACTTCAAAAACAAATTTAAAAAGTACAGACAGACATATTTATAAGTAAGGTGCAAGAAAGTTTATGTGGTTTAACTCCTTGAGCTTTTAAAAGTTATTTATAGTTAGAAAATACAGAAAATTGGATAGTATTGTCCATCAAACAAGACCCACTGGCAAATTCTCTTTTTCTTTTTTTATGCAAATTTTTTTGCCTAAATGAAGTTTTATTTGTTTTATTTTATGTGATAAAGACAAATATATTAAATTCCCTTAAGGATGTTGGAATATTACAAAATTAGTATTAAAGACTGATGATTGCCACAGTTGTTCCCCTCACTCCCATACATTCACATCTTAAGTGACGTTGTAGCTCCTTTCATCAGAAGATGGATTCTTTTTCCACCTCCTAACCTAGAGTGACCTTGGAGTTTGCTCTGGCCAAAAAGCTATGTCAGACACAATGAAGTGCCAGTGCAGACCTTAAGCTTCAAGATACCTTGTGCATCTCTGCTCTTCCTCTTGGACACTTACGTTCACGTTAAGATTAAAAGCACAGGTCCATCTGCCGAGAACAAGAGACCAAGTGGGATGGTGTGAAGTCATTCTGACAGCAACATTCCAGGACTGGCCAGCACCTAGCCAACCTGCAGCTGATCACAGACACATAAACAAGTTCAGTCTAAATAAGTGATTCGGAACCACCCATCCATGCCAAAGGCTCCTGAGTAAAACTGAATAGTGTGAGTGCCCTGAGATTTGTGTTTGCTTATGTGCAACATTGTGACAAAGATAAATAATAAAATTGCTAAATATTTACATATGTTGATAGTTTTAAGCATGATACAGAAGCCCCTCTTGTTATGAGACTTTCACTTAAAAATGTACATAGATAAATGAAATGCTACATTCTAAAGGTAAAAAATGTGTCAACTTTGCATTCCACCAACAGATGGGATGCTATGCCCAGTGTATAATAGCTCTTTGGACCTACCAACACATGAACTTACAGATAGCCTTTCACAACTTAAGCTGTTTGAGGTCCTTTGTAGCCAGAACTTTCTTTTTGAAAATAGAAATAAGTCCAAATAAATTTATAAATTAGCTAATATTCTATTCCTGCTAAAGCATGAATATCTTTCCAATTTATTTTTAGCCTCTATTCACTTCCCTTCATTAAAGCTTATTTTCTCTGTCTACATCTTGGATAATAAAACTGGCTTTTAGAAGTATTCATCCCTTGGAAAGAAGTAGGTTATCAATCTGATAAACCATAAGTCTCCCTCTAGTACAAAGCCAGGTAAGTAAGTAAGCCACTTTTTTATAAGAGTATCTAGTTTTTGGAGCAGAGTGTGGGCTGACTTAACAGCCTTGAGGATAAATGATCAAACTAGCCAAATAAGGTTGGATTTTGTAACAGCTGAACAAAGTAGGAGCCTGGGAAGTTCAGAGTAATACTTCAAATCTAACACACACACACACACACACACACACACACACACACCGCATTCATAATTAGGAAGTGACTTATCTTCTGTTTTCATACTTATGTTTTGTGGAGAATCTTAGAACTCATAACTCAATGACTTTTATTTTAAAAAGGTGCAGAAATATGATCAAGCCAATGATATTTATTGACAATAACTAGTAATAAAAATGTGTTCTCAACCACCATGCATACTGTCATTCAGTTGGGAAGATGGAAAGCCCTGGCATAGGCAACAAAAAGAACTTTATTCAATAATTGAGCAAAACGAGCATGTAAATACTGGGGAAATAAAATCTGTGCAATACCAGAATAAAAGAATTATTGGGGAGGTAAGGGTTTGTGTTAGAAATATAACTTAGAAAAGCTAAGTTGTATGTTAGAGGGAGAAGTTTGAGGCAGTGAATGTCAAAGATTGAAAAAGAGATTGTCAATCTTTTTCAGTACATGGAAGTACTTCAAATCCCTCGAATTATACTTAGTAACCTAAAGAAACAATTTGCAATTTACACTCAATCTCTCAGCTTCTGGAAGGAGTTTACGCAGCTTTCGAAGGTAAATAATTTAGACCCAAGGGAAAGCTCACGCATTGAGAAGATCTGCTCCAATATTTGAGATGCTTCTGGGAACATAATTTTCTGAGACAGTCAAATACTAAAAAGTCAATAGTAAGAAAGTGAAAATTAACTTATATAGGCAACACTAGAATTGTCAACTTTGCTTCTTAAAATTTTTTTTCTTCCTGGAAAAGATGAATTTGGTACATGGTAATTAGCTGCTCTGCTTTGCTTCCTCTTTGCAACCTGGTGGGCCCCACCTTATGAAACAATTGGTGTTCTGCACTGTAGACATTTCTTGACAAGTGGTGAAAGCAAGTGCTCACACAGAGGGATGGAAATACCACGATAATGACAGGAAGCAGTGCTAGAGGGCAAGACCGCTGTGCATGTGCAGTTCCTCCAGTGGAGGTGTTTGGGAAGGCTTATTCTTCCTTTTTCAAATCTTTTGGGAAGGTGGATACAGCAGTTCAAGAAAAGAGACACCATGATTCTGACAAGTTAATTAAGCTTTCACTTCTGAGTATTATATGTATAGCAAAGAAGAAAAACCTTAATTTTCTTTGTACTGTCTGACAAAAAAGAAACACAAGATAAATGCAGGCAGATTCTTTCAAAGTTGTCCTTATTACTGATTCTAGTCTGCAGAACAGAGGTTTTAGAATCTCAAATCAGAACAAGTGGAAAGTCTCAGCATCTTTTATGTTTCTGTAATTTACATATGTATCTACATATATCAATAGATAGGAGGATGTTATTCACCATAATGTGAAAGCTAAAGAACCCACACTTGGGTTCTTCTCAATGGTGGGCTTCCTCTATTTCCACTTGATTTTACCAGGGTGGAAAGTAAATCTCATACAGTGTGGGAGGTAGATTTTTGGCCCCTATGGTCTTCACCACCTGCTGCTATACCTGTGACTATATTACACAGTAGAAGGAAGTTTGTAGATGTAATTAAATTGACTAAATTTTGGACCTTAAAATAAGGAGTATGTTGGGGTTTGAGGATATAGCTCAGTTGATAGAGTGCTTGCCTAGCATGCACAAGACCCTGGATTCAATTCTCAGCACCACCACACACACACAAAAAATACGTTGGATGATCCAGGCAGGGTCAACGTAATAATGTGCAACCTTAAAAGCAGAGGATTAAGTCACAGAGATTCAAAACAAAGAAGGATTCAATGTCTCTTAAGGATTAGTCTCAAAGTTAGCTGCAAGATGAAAGGGACCACATGTCAATTAACTAGGACCTCAGTCCTACAACCCCAAGGAACTGAATTCTGTTAACAGCAATGAGCTTGGCAAAAGACCCTAAGTTCTAAGTGAAAATCACAGCCTTAGCTGATTGTATGCTGGTAAGACCCTGACCGGACAATTCAGTCATACTATGCCAGATTCTGACCCTCAGAGACTATGAATGAATAAGCAAGTGTCATCTTAAGCTGCCAGGACTGTGGCAATTTGTTATGGCACTGGAAACAAAAACAAAAACAAACAAAAAGAAAACTAACCCATCCAGATTTTACTTAATTGATTATTTTGAATTTAGAGTGATCTTTTTATAATTTATTATCCATTTTTTAGATTCCATGTACTACTTTATGAAAAAATACATATGAGTATATGTATGCATGTGTGTATAATTTTTTGTAAATACATATATGCATATATAGGCAAATCATTTTCAAAAAAGTATTTCTTCCCTCAAAAATGTTTCTTCAGATGAGTCTTCAGGTGAGCTCTGAATTACTTCTGAATTAACTTGATTCACAAGAACCAATGGGCCCATTGAATTTATGGCCTTTAGAAATGGGATCCTGGTGGATACCAACAGTCCAGGACTGGGAGATTAAGGAGGAAGGTCTGCAATGGGCCTCCCTGGGTTGCTGCCCAGCACTTTCTACTCCTTTCCCAGGACAGATCATCTTCCCTTTAGCAACACCTAACCACTAAGTCCACACATCTTGTGATCACTGCCAATCACATGGTGTGAGTAGGACCATGACCCCAGGCTGAGGATCAACTTGAGAATAGAGCCAACATCAAAGAAGTGGAGTGGAGACTACAGAAATATAAAATAGCATCTTGAGCACCATTTGGCCCCTGAATGAAGTCTGCTGTGTCCTTGGACTGCAGTTAAGTGAATCAGGAGGTTTCCTTGCTTTTTCTTTTTTAATAAAGCCTATTTGAATTTCTGTTATTAGTATCTAAAACATTCCTAAATTGCAGAAAGTGAATGATAAGAGCAGAAAAGACAAAGCTCTTACTGTTCCTCATTGACCAGGACTAGCTAAGACTATTCTTTACCTTGAACACTTGCTTCTTCCAGCTGTCAGAGTCCAAGCTGTAATTTCCCTCTGACAGCAACTTTGTCCAAGTAAAGGAGGCTGTGAGGTAGTTAGAAAGTTGCACATGTTTCTGTTCTCATTTTTTTCTTAATGCCTGCCTTCTTCATTTGGTCATGATTTTTGTTTCTAAGTAACACACCATTTCTTCACACAATGATTCTCAAGTGATAATTCAGAGAAAGTTGATGAGAGATAAGGGTGAACTATTGTGGGGAATAAGCCTCCTTGGGGGGCTGCAGTTCCACAGGCTTCTTCATGTTCAGGGCCATTTAGTTCATCCTCGGTCCTTGCATTTGTCCTGCATTTATCATTCCACTTGACAAATTTCTCTCTCTTACATTCACAGCGTATTTTTGCAAAATGGTGAATAAAACATCACAAATGTATTAGTGCTAGCTGAAAATAAAAACAAAAGATAATCTTGGTCTCCTGTTGCACATCTTCCTGACTATTTGCCCTGAGGTAATCTAGTGAGATGAATTGAGAAATCTGTATCACTCATACACATATTTTAACAAAACTGCCAGAACTTGTCTAGGCAAGTTTTCTCACTAGGTAAAGTCTATTTATGATAAAACCTTGCTCATTTATTTTCAATGTTATTTCATGAGACTATGTATATTTACACATGTAAATTGTATACGCTCCACACACAAAGAGATCCTTCATCATGATTCAAGCTCATTTCTTTAAAATTCTAAGAAATAAAATATGGCTTAACTTTATATTGAATGAAGATTATAAAATAAGAATAAATGAGATTGACAGTATTCCCTTCTGTTATAACATTCTACCTTAGACTCTTCTTTCACCATTAATTTCTGCCTAAGTATACGCAAAAATTCTTGTTTTTCAATAACTGGTAAAATATTCAAAATACAAATAGGTATAAGAAAGTTAACACAAACACATACCTCTTGCATTAAGGTTTTAGTGACACTTACAATTCCTTTTCTTTGAAGAAGGTTTAATAATTGGCATAATAATGGTGACCCACAGGAAGAACTCTAAAACACGGAAAAGGAAATATTTCAAAAGTTGAATACAGAGTTCAGTTTTCATAGTAAAATCACTTTTTATATTTTAGTATATAACTTAAAAATTAACTGTGACTTTTTCCCCCAAAATGAAATCATTCTTCAGGTTCTGAGAAGATAGCCAGGTGTGTTTCCTATATTTTGTAGTGATTGTTATCTGATCTTCTAGGTGTTGTTTAATACAGGGTTAGAACTAATGGAAGGAAGTAGACTTTTCCTTAGAATCTGTTTGCATTTCTGAATTGAAAATCCTTCTTTATATTGACTTTTAACACTATCATTTTAACCTCTTCAATGTTATCCTTAGGGTGTCAAGCATTGCTCAGGTATCATGTTAGATATTGAATTGGCTAATTAAGTCTCAAGACATTCTGAATCTAAGGCCTTTTGGGGTAGATTTTTTCAGGTTTCTTACTATGTTAATGCACATTGTGACTCTCAAAGGGAGAGAGAGCATATCCAGAGATTTTCAAATTTATGGGATCTCTTTCTTCTAGAACACCCATTTATAGCTCATATGATATAAAAAATATGTTCCTTAAAAAATAATTGGAGATATTTTCTTTAATAATTAAAGGAAAACTGGACTGTTGTTAACTCCAGCATCAGAGCGTCAGTCCTTACATGGGTCAATTAACTTTGCTCTTCTCTAAAGCCTTGAGGTTTTGTCTAGCTCCTTTCCACCATGGATTACAAGGAGGTCAGAAGTGATGGTGCTGTCACCTAGCTCCACTACTGTACAGGGACATCCATAGCATAAAGCAAACCAAAACTGGGTTGTCATAATAATAGTGACCCACAGGAAGAGCCCTACCATTCAAGAGGAAATTTAGCCTTTCTCCCATATTTCTTCCTCTGCAATCATTTTGTGGAAAGGATTATGGGAGAATAATAGAACTTATGAAAGAATTTACAATGAACTGGAAAAAGAGTAGAATTTACAAAAAAAATTGACTGCATGAGAAAAAGTGATAAATAATTTTATTGATCTAACCATATAGTTTCTTAGTAGATTTGAATAAAGAATAAAAATAAAACAACTAGAATTGATAATCAGATTGCTTGATTCCAAAACCCAAATAATCCTGACTTTTTACTTCTTGCCAATTTCTTTGGAAGCCAGTATTTTTATTTTTTTTAAATAATATTTTATTAGATTAAAATTAGTGCTATTGTCATATTATTAAGTTCACAGCTTTTCTTCTTTAGAGGGAACATTTGTTATTCAGATTTGAAAAAGTGTGAGATCAAAGTACACAATTACAATGAATAAGTATTTATAAAAAATAGAAGGCCAAAGAATTTTAGAAAGGTGAACCAAGGATATTCATGCTACCCATGACAAACTGGTTCTCAGAAAGTTTAAGATTTAAAGAGGTGTGTGTGCATTCTGAATCTTTAGGAAA